>VWPU01005452.1:0-119735 GCA_013398955.1 Callaeas wilsoni
GGGACGGGATGGGATGCTGCGGCTGTGCCGCTCCCCTTCCCTTCCTCTGGCATCGGAGATGGGCTGTGCTTTGTTGATGCCAACCCATCCAAACTCCTCCCAGCCCCGTTCCTGGCAGAGCTGAGGGCTGGCGGGTGCCCGGGGCCGGCGGGGCTGTGCCCTGGGCACGGCTCCAGCACGTGTCCGGGCATCCCAGGCCAGCGGCTCCGCTCGGCACACGCCGCTCAGGCAGCGTCTCCTGCCACCGCACTTTCCTTTCAAATAAAAGCAGCTAATTAACATTATTCTTTAATTATTGCCTTTATCAACAAGGGGTCTGGTTTATACCAGCAGGATAGTCGCTTTCCTTTCCACTACCCAAGCGAATGCTTCAATTCCTGTTGCTTTTGAAATGAATTTGATGTCATCTGCCCATTGTCACTTAATGGGGACACTTGGGTAATGATTGCGCGCTCCAGCCCTGTTAGCAGCACTGCGAGCGTGTAATTTAGCCCCTTAGGCAACGGTACTTTTGAAATCTCTGGATAGTTTTGAACTCTCTGTTCTTAATTAAATATGCAATTTTTCACGGTAACCAGGTTAATTCTTTTGTGTTGTGTTGTAATACTGTTAGGAATTTTCATAGTTCTTATTAAACATTATTCAGGCATTGTGAATTCCATAATTAAAAAAAATGAAAAGAACAAAGCTTGATTCACTTCTTTCTTTTCCCTGGTTAATTTATCAAATGAATTTTGCAAATTTTTCTTTTTCTCCCCAGACGGCGTGCCAAGTGTTTTAAAGGGGAAGGATTTAATTGCTCTGTAGGGATTGGTTGGTTATGAAGGATTTGGCTGTTTGATTAGTAAACCCTATTGGGAATGGTTTAATGCTCCATGATCTTAAAAATTGTCTGATTGTGAGGCTCTCCAAGGATGTTTTCTCTCTTCCTTATGTACGGCAACGGCTTTGCACAAGTGTGATTATGAGATGGGGAGGAGGGGGCCGAGGTCGGTGCTGGGTGAGCTGGGCTGCCCCGGCCAGGAGGAGGAGGAGGAGGAGGAGGATGGTGAGGCAAACCAGCAGCTGTTCCCGTGTGTCCCTGCAGATTGTGGGGCTGGAGCTCTGCCTGGGCCGGGATGGGGCTGCTCCGGGCTGGATCCATCACTCAGTTCCTCCTCCAGGACTCGCTGCCCGTTCTACCTTGTAATAGAATGGAATTTTACGGAATATCTGCTTTACTGAGAGGCAAAACCCTGCTGTGCTCTCCGTGTCTGAATCACGCTGGTATCCCTGGGCACATCCTTGAAGGGATGCTGAAGTGCCTGGGGAGGTGTGGCCTGGGGATCCAGGCGGGCTGGACCATGCACGAGGAGGGATGTGGGGATGCGGCTGCGGGGGGTTTGATCCAGGGGACCCCACCTGCTCTGACTGCGGAGCCTGGGGATGTCCAGCCAGGATTCTTTATCCAGGCAGGCTTTTATAAAGGGTAAAACCACTCGGTTTCTGCTGGCTTTTCAGTCCTCTTTGGATCCAGAATTGATGGAGCTGATGTCTGTGCACTGATATTGGGGCTGCAGGGATGGGCTGTGACTCCAGCCTGCCAGGAAGGGCACAGTGCTCCAAAATCCCTGCTGGGGAAGAGCCTGCGCTTCCCTTCCAGAGTGTCCAGGAGCATCCCTGTGGGCACTGCCAGCGGTGTTCTGTGTTGTTTTTAAAGCCTTTTTGGATTTAATATAGAGAAAAAAAGAGTCAATATTTAGTGTTTTGAGCCATATGGTGCCAGCTGGGCTCCCCCTGATGTTGTGGGGTGAAGGATGGAGGGGCTTCACTGTTAAATAACAGAACAGCATGGTGCAGGCACCCAGTGGGATTTTGGGGGCAGCAGGAGGGGTTTTGCCTCCTGAGTGGAGCATCTCCGGGAGGTGCCTCTGTCTGGGAGCTGCAGCCCAGCCAGGATCGATCGTGGCCAGTCTGAGGGGGCTCCCCAGGGGTTATTTGGGCTTTAAGGAGAGGTCAGAGAGTCATTACACTTATAAATATATTACGATCTAAGAGAAGAGCTGTCATTATCTTTGAACTTGGTTTATGTGGCGCCGAATTTTTCCCTTTCTGATTCCAGCCAGGCTGGGGCAGCACCTGAGCTCAGGAGGAAATAAAGGATACAGCAGTGTTGGGCAGGGGGGCTTTGCCTCAAAAAGCTTTAGAATCTGTGCTTAAAAATGCTGCTTTCCCCCAAAGCTTGGAGAAAGATGTTGTTTGAGGTTTGGGGAACCAGGTGATGCTGTGGTGATTCCAGCTGGAATCAGCTGGCAGTGATTCTGGGTTGGAATCTGTGTCAGGGCTGGGGCTCCTCTGCATCATCATCTTGTGGGTGTTTTTGGGGAGGGACAAGTCAGCAGCACACGAGTGCCCTGGTGTGACCAGGTGGGAACGTCACCAGCCCACCAGAGACAAATCCAAGATGCCACCAAGCAGTGGCCTCACCCCATGGCGACGTCTCCATCCCTGGGTTGAGCAGCGTGGGCCAGGAATGCCAACGGGGCTTTAAATTAGTGAGTTAAATCAAAACAAATCCCAGTTGTTCCCCCAGTTTTCCTGTTCCTCGTGGCTGAGTGAGGCACTGAATGAGCAGTGCTGGGCTACGGCTGAAGTGGGAACACAAATCGTTTGCTCCGTGGCAGTGGTCACACAGGGTTTGAGCAGAGACCAGCAGGGCTGAGGGGTTCCACTCCCCACAGGGCTGTGCTGAAGCCAGAAAGTCGTTTAAAAACAAAGGAAAAAAAAGACAAAAAAAGACCAAAGAAAAAGGAAAAAAAGAAAAAGAGAGAGTAGACATTTGCAAGGCAGAGGCGAGCAGATGCCAGTAATGTATTCCCAGGCATGACACAGAGTGGCAGCGTGTCATGAACCGTGTCCCCAGGGACCCCCGGGTCTGTGATATTGGCTTTAACCCCCACCGGCTCCGGTCGGGGCGTAAATTCATCAGGCTTACGGGTATTGCTCTTGGACTACTGAATAATTTACAGTTGCAGAGCCCAGCCAGGTTCAGGTCATCGGGGTTCATGGGTTAATAACAGGTTTGGTTTTTGTTGTCAGCATCTGCCTTGATAACATATGAAAGAATCCTATTCTGTTGATTAGATTTTGAAATGGATCAATTTTTAATCAGCAGAACATCTGACTCACTCAATAAGAGGAGCGTGGTGGAGACAGGACGAGGGGCTCGTTATTTACAGGATTGTTTGTTTTTACTAATACGCAAATCCTCGCCGGGGCTGGAGCCTCCCCCCGCCTTCCCTCGCCCCAGCTCCCCCAAAATAAATCACTGGGATTATCTGCAGCCTCGTGCCAGGTATTTGATCCATCTACTGGTTGGGTGGGAAATCCATGCAGCTGAAGCTTTGATTTAACTATCTTGTTATTGATGGAAAACGTTTACTTACCAGTCACCAAATCTTAGAAAATTTCACATTTTGGGGGTGTTTCATTCACCTCTTCCTGAGCATCCTGCGTGGAGCTCCCCACTCCAAGGGCCACCAGGAAGAGCTTGTGGGTGCTGGGAGAGCAGGGAACAAACCCTGGTGGGATGCAGAAATATCCTGGCCAGATTCCTGCCTGTGAGCAAAGTTTCTGAGGGAATAACTTTGATTCATCGTTAAAAAGAGCTGAATCCCCACGGAAAGTTAAATACTGAGTGGGGGACTTGGGCTGAAGCTTTATTTATTTATTTTCTAAATTATTTAGTTTTGATTCTTGGGCACAAAAAAATTCCAAAGTTGACGTATTTCATTGCATCTTGATAAACTGCATGCGTTTCTTTTTGTAAAGACGTGCATGAAATAAATATTATTGTTTGGTAATAAATTAGTATTTTTTAATGGAATCTGCTGGGTCAAAATTTTAGCTTGAAGCCAGTCAAGTGGTTAACAGCCACCATCACCCTGGAAATCAAATTCTGTTTTTTAATAACGGAAAGGGTAAAAGTGTCATAAACGTAACTTTGGGAAGAGTGTCACTGGGGTACGATGGCTCTGCGGGGGCTGGCTGGGGGCTCTCTGTCACTGGCAGATATTGATATGGATAAGAACTCGTTGGGATGATAATTTGCATGGATTTGCCTTGGGCCCGCTGGGATTTTACTTTTAAAACTTGTGCCTTCTGGCAGTCTCCTTAACCTAAATAAATATTCTCCCTCAGATCAATTAAGATTGTGGCTGGCGGTGAGAAATTGCTCCTGGTAGATTTTTTGGTTTTCTTCATTTCTTTCTTGAAAGTGTGGCCTCTTCTTTAAATTTGGCGCATTTCTGAATTTATAGGCTTAGGGTTTTTTTTTTATTTGATGAGGTGGTGATTTAAGCATTGGGAGAAGCTTGCTGAAGCCTCTGGCTGGCGCTGGGGATCCCGGAGGTGGGATGCTGGAGGTGAGGATGTGAACATGGGGATGAATTTCCTGATCCCCTGGGTGCCACAGCCTACTCCAGCTCCCAGCTGAGCACCCACGTGCTCTGTGTTTGCTGACCTTTGGTCACAACCAGCCACTCTCCGAGGTTTCCTCTGGAGTTTTGCAGTGCCCGGTGTTATTACAACCCTGCAATCCCGAGGGCTCATTCCTATAACCTGGAAATAACTCAGCAGGTAATGGGTGTTTGCTCTCAGCGGACACAGGTGATGTATCAGCCTCTCCTACAATCATTAGCACTGTGAGAAGGTTAAATATGCAGATTATATCATCCCTGGCGGGTTTATTTGCAGGAGAACAATGGGTGTCACAAGTTCAGGACTTCCAAATTGAGTTTATTTTAGTGATGGAAAATGTGCTTCTTCTCTGAGCATCTGCTGGTGATTTTCTGACAAGATTTGGAAGAAAAACAGTTTTGCAAAGAGTAGAGGGGCTGTTGGGCTGTCTTTTTTTAAATAATGTGTGCTTAGAAAGCGTTGATGGGGATGATGGGATTTAGTGCCCTATTTGGACAGTGGGAGTTGCCCTGGGGACTTGCCCAGTTCTTGGCTCCTCTGGTAACTGATTAACTCCAAAAACTGTCCTTGTATTTAACAGCTGAGTAAATGTACTGCTGATGGGTGCCTGGGTGTTCGTGTCATTGCTCCGGACAGGATTGACCCAAAAGGGCCACAGGGCCGGTTCTACTGCCCCATGGGAGCTGGGGAGCAAATGGCACAGGAAGGGCTGGAAATGGTGCTTTGCTGCTTCCTTTGCACCTTGAGGCCGTGCAAGGGGGTTGCTCCTCTGCAGCTCAGGGTTTATTCCAGGGTTCCCATCCCTGGAAGTTTTCAAGACCAGATTGTACAGGGCTTGGAGCAACCTGGACAGTGGAAGGTCCCCGTGCTCATGGCAGGGGGAGGAAAGAGATGATGTTCAAGGTCCCTTCCAACCCAAAACATTCTTTATTCTGTGATTGATTTTGGGTCTATGAATTTGTACCCCAGCCAGTCCCAAGGCCGGTCCCAGGTACAACCACTAAACCCGCTCCAAAGGTGCATGGATTTGATCCAGAGTTAAAAAGACCTGCAAACCATCCTCTCCTCTTTCCTCCTTGATTTTCTAAAGCCATTTAGCCAAGTATGGTGCTGCAATAATTTTGGGCACCACAGGGTATTTGGGTTCATTAGGTCTCGCTGTGGAGTCCATACAAATTTTGGCAGCAGTGGCCTTCTCTGCTCATCCCTTCCCTTATTGAAGAATCCCCTTCCCACCAGGATGCATAAGCTGAGCCGGGAAGGGTTTCTGCATTTCGGTCTTTTTTTAGGCTAATAATTAAACCATAATGACAGAGCCCAGCGTCTCTTTATTTAAAGAGCAGATGGAGTGTCCTGGATATTAGCATGGCCCTGGCTCTCACAGTGCCAGCGGGTCCTGGAGCTCGGCGTTGGCATGAGCCCCCCAAGGACTGTGTTATTGGGTGGGCAGCAAGTGGCAATGCCGTGGGATGCCAAAATTACAGGGGCATCGTTAGGTAGGGGTGAGCTGAGACGCCTTTTCTGTCCCTCTTTCCTATCCCATGGCTGAATCCCAGGAAGCTGCTTCCAGAAGCACTTTTGGAGCGCTGAGTTGGCACGCCTGGCACGCCACGGGCTGAGCTCTCCCTCCATCCCGCCCTGCGAGCGATCCCAGGCGCCGTGGCTGTTACGGTTACAACCGGAGTGGGGCTTTTTTGGTGACGCACATTTTAATGGATAATCCCAGGCTGCCACTTCCAGAAGCGATAAAAGAACGGAGCGCAGGCTTTGGCTGCTGAGCTGGCCCAGAGCTCGTTGCTCCCTCCTCACCATCGTGATGCGGAGCTGCAGGGATGATTTCGGAGCTGCCAGCGCCATCCTAGAGGGTCCAGATCCATCCCCAGAAATCCCTGTCTTTCCCCATTTTGTCTCCACCCAGCACCACCATCTAGCCACGGTGCTGTGAACCTCCCACCTCGATTTCTCATTGAAGCACCAGCTTTTTATTTTTTTCCTGAGCAGCCACAATTGATAATTTAGCTCTGGATAAAGCAACCTTCCAGCTTTTTCTTTCTTGGAGGCCAAAGCATTGATGTTGTGTGAAATGGGAGCTTTGAGGAGGCTTTGTATGGAACTTAGCTTCCTGAAAAATTTATTTACTGCGACTGTGATCCGCAGGAGCGAATTGATGTTTATCTATAGTAGTTCTTGCCAGAAAAAAAATGCATAACTGCACTTTCTTGGGAAGCCTTGAAAGGCCTTTTAAATAAGTGTCTAATAGTAGGCTCTCAATAGCAAACAGCCAGCTTGATAGACAGTGTACAGTATATTATTAACTATAAGCAGGCTTAATCTTTTCCTCATGTTTTAGAGAATGCTTTATAACCTTGTGGCCAAAGAATTCATGATCACCAGGTATTTGAAGCTAAGCAAAAATTATACCAGCTGTAACTGCTGGGAGATCGATAGTGCTGGGGAAGGCGGGAGGCAGCGAGCTCCTGCCGCAGCCGTGTCCTGGCGCTGCTGTTCCCGGCCACTCCCGGCTGGTTTAGGTGGCACGTGTGTCACGTGGAAGATTCCCTGGGGAGGGATGCTCGTGGGGAGGGTGTTGTTTGTTTATTCTCCTTGCGATTGCCATGTGGGATGGGGGTCCTGGCGTTGCGCTGCGTTGGGCAGGTCCCAGCTCGGTGATGGAATTGAGCCATGGGATCATTAATGTTGGGAATGATCTCTAAGATCCAATCCGACCATTAACCCAATGCCACCATGTTCACCACTAAACCACGTCCCCAGGTGCCACACCTTTTGAAGACTTCCAGGGATGGTGGTTCCAACACTGCCGTGGGCAGCCTGTTCCAATACCTGACTGTCCTTTCAGTGAAAGAATTTTCCCGAATATCCAATCTGAACCTCCTCTGGCACAACTTGAGGCCGTTCCCTCTTGTTCCCTGGGAGCAGAGCCTGAACGCCCCCGGGCTGCACCCTCCTGTCAGGGAGTTATAGAGAGCCAGAAGGTTCCCCCGAGCCTCGTTTTTGACCCCATGCTGTGGTGTCCTCCTTTGCTGTCGTGTTCCTCGGCTCCTCCTGCCCCCGCTGTTGGATCCTGGGAGCTCTGGCCAGGAATCAGGGAATCGATAGATGGTTAAGGTGATAAGTGGCTTTGCTAAAAACCAATTTTGCAAGAGGGAGTTTGCAAAGAGGTCAGCGGAGAGGATCTACGTCTGCACTGGCTCCAGCCCGGAGCTCGACCTGAATTAACCTGGGAAATACTCTCAGTGTGGGACGCGGCCGGTCTCCTCTTGCTTCTGCAAATCCCTGTGGATCCTATGGGAGGGTGAGCCTGAGGAATGTCCCCTTCCTCCAGGCAGAGCATTTGGGTGAGGCGAATGTGCCTGAAGGCAAGAGAAAACTAAACAAGCAGAGTTTGCTCAGCTGATAACTTCTCAAAGGTCTCAGAGCCGGAGCTGTGCTGGAATTCTGGTGGCAGTATTTACATATGGATGAAGTGCTCCTGTACAGCTCCTCCAACGTGGCTGGTCTAAGCAGGCTTTTCTCTAATCTCCACCACGCCTGGATGCTGCTTCCAGCTCTGTTTTCCCTTGAACAGACTCATTAATTGCACGTGCCGTTCAGAAGGTCCCGTTTTCAGGGTGCTCATTGCTTTTGGCACAGCACGATGACACTGCTGGGACCGTGCCACCTCCTGGCACCAAGCACGAGTGCCCAGGGTCTACACGTCACCCTGTGGACCCCAACTCTATGTTACTGTAAGAGATGGATTAGGGAGGAACGAGCAGAAATAGGGAGCAACAGATCTTTGGGATGTTTCACCAAAGTGTTTCTGACCACCAGCAGCTCCTACGTGGATTTTCTGTGGGCAGAGAATTGGGTTGTTTTCAGACTTTCTGGCATTTCTCGGGCTCGACTCATCGTTTCCCACCTGTAAGACCAGGAATATCCCCCAAACTCCATCCTCAAACATTGGACACCGGGGCTGATGATGGGATGAGCCAGCACCAGCACCCCATCTCCCCTTGGGCAATGATTCTTTATTTTCCCTGCTTTTTCCCATTTATCAGGTGGAATTCCTCCTTGGCTGGTGACCCCAGAAGGAGCGTGGTGGGATGCTCGTGCCTTGCTCTTGAGCTTTGCTTTAATCCCATTATTTATTACTCCATCTCTTCCCTGCACAGCCGCCGTTCGGATGCTGTGGCTGAAACCACCTTGTTATTTTATTTTTTTTAATCATCGCGGGGAGGCTGTTTCTGGGTGCTGATTGACGGAAACATCTTATCTCCTCTAGTCAAAGTGTCTCCTCTTTTGCGTGGTAATGAAAGAGTTTGACACTTTGACACGAGTGTCAAACACTTTCCCAAAGATGCAAACAGTGCAGGCTTTGATCTAGGTGCAAACTGGTTTTATTACAACAAACAGATCCCCCCCTTTCATCCAGAGAGGGAGATAAGGGGTTTCAATTGGTGCTAAGTAGCAGCTGCTCTTAAAGGGTTTTAAAAATAAAAATAAGAAAACGATGTAATAATGGAATAGTGGAGCTGTTATGTCATGTTATAAACTAGTCCTGGTGCTGTGCAGTGAAGTAAGGTGGGTGTAAAGCCAACAGTGGGAATGATAAATGGGAGAGAATCCTCCTAAAATAAAACCACAGAAATTTCCTCTTTTAGGAAATGTCTGGGTTTGTTTTTCCCCAGTATTTCCATCTTCAGAAATGCCTTTTCTGAAGAAAATGCATTCTGCTTTTTGTAAAAGCGATGGGGTTTTGTGAAAAAGAGCCGCTTCTCCTACTAGTTTGGGTTTTTTTAAGGAAGAGGGAGTCAGGCAGCCCTTTTGGGTGCTCTGGGCTTTGGTGTCTTCACTGGGACATGAGGCCCCATGGCCTCATCCAGGACAGCTCCAGTGGGGCTGTGGTGGGATCTGCAAGGTTTCCCCACTTCCCCGTCCATCCTTTCTCTGGGGATGGGATGCAGCTTTGCTTTCCTTCCCCTCCAATTTTCACCCGTAATTCGTTATAGGTTGATATTTATTATATTATCCCCTGGCCAAGCCTGGAGGTATTTTAAGCCTTGGTGGGAGGCCTGGAGGGAGGAATCCCAAACACACCCGCAGGCTGACAAAATTCTCAGTCATGAGCTTTTCTTTTTCAGTAGATAATTTTAAGTAGAAATCAGTAAAATTCCTTCCTGGCATCGCTCTGCTGGCGTTAGGCTGGACCATGCCTGGATTTGGCCCAAGTTTGTCTAATTAAATGCAGCAGCACCTTCTCTCTATTTTGAGCCTTGAGCTTGGCCACAAATGCCCTGTGAGCAGCTGAAGAGAATTGATCTGATGTATGGAAATTGTTAAATTACAGCAAATCCTGAGGTTTGTGTGTGTGTTTTCCCTTCCTTCTCTCCTGTATGGGCACGAGCAGGGTCAGCCTGGGAACTGCCTTCAGCCTTCTGGATTGGGGAGTTTTCCTTTTAACTGTTTTCTTAGGAAATCTTTTCCCTTTGAACACCTTGGATTAGATGGTTGTTGTAGGTGAATTCCAGCTGAGCCATCCCTGTCTCCCATCCCCGTCTCCCGTGCCCGTTGTTGCCCCACTCCAAGCACTGGGGCAGCGAGCACAGCCTGCCACTGGGAGTGGGATGTCCCTTATGGCACCATGGGTCCATGGCCCCTCTCCTAAAGGGACTGGGCAGCTCATCCTCGGATCAGGGCTCTGTCGACAGTGCCCTCTGCGTTCATCCCACCCCATCCCTGGCTTGGATCTGTCCTGTCTCCACTGACTGTCACTGTGGCAACCCCTCCATGAGTTGATTCCTGTTGGGATACCTGGCACTGGTGACCCCAGTGTGGAGCTGTCCCTGCCCTGCCCTTGGGCATTGCCCCCTGAAATGTCTCAGCCCAAATCCAGGGGCTGAGGAAGCATTGAGGTGGTCACATGTGGGCAGAAGTGCTTAATTTAATGCCTCCTTAATTAGAGCAGCCATTCCTGCTCCTTGCCCTCCTCCCTGGCTGCTCTATGCCAGGGGGCTGGAGCACAGCGAAATCCTCTGCAGGAGTTGCTGGATTGGGAAATGACAGAGGATTTGGGGCTTAATTTTAGCCAGAACATGTGGCTCATTTTTAGATGCTTCTCAAGTCACGTCGCAGTGGCTTTGTTATAGTCAAGGAAAGAAAAAAACCACCCCAAAACTGGAAAGGTGATGTGGTTTAGATGGAACCTTTCCACAGCCAGAGCTGGGGAATTTAATAGGAGGGAGCTATTCCGCATTGCCCGGCCTGCGCCGGAGATTAAAACTCACATTTCATTTTTATACACTGTGGTTAATCC
This sequence comes from Callaeas wilsoni, assembly GCA_013398955.1. NCBI lineage: Eukaryota > Metazoa > Chordata > Aves > Passeriformes > Callaeidae > Callaeas > Callaeas wilsoni. The sequence goes on from VWPU01005452.1 coordinate 10,772, forward strand.
AATAATGATTCCGTGTTCCAAACGGCAATAATATCTTTCAGCATAGTTAATCAGAAGAGACTTAATGCTGTCACTATTTATTAACCTTTGTTGAAAAGCAAGAAGTTTTCCTACTAATCTGTGATTGTTGCTCTTGTCAGGCTCTGTCAAGTGCAAACCAGATTTGGCATTTGTTCCGGCGGGGAGGATGCTGCCACCTTCCCTGCCTGCTGCTGCGTCCGACCCCCGCGCGGGGACGGGTCCCGTGTGCTGCCTGGGGATGCTCTGGGTGCTGGAAGCTTTGGATCAATCCAGCCAGGCTGCTTCTCTCTCCCTCTGCAGATTCCAGAAGGTTTCCAGCATCCAGCCAGGCAGATCCTGGTGTGTGGGGTGAAGAGACGGTTCATCCCCTCCTCAGAGTTATATTTTGGCTGCCTGGGGTGTATTCCTGCATGCAGGCTTCCCCAGCTTGGGTGTGTTTGGGTCAAAAAGGCTGCTGTACCCCGCCTCAGGGTTATATTTTGTCTGCCTGAGCCATGTTTTTGTATCTGGACACCCTCTCCCAGGGCTGTTGGAACCAGCAGGCTCCCAGTGTGGGGAGATGCTCTCCTGGCCAGGTGGCACTGGGGCAGCAGCCTTGGTCTCTGATGGTTTGTAGGGGTTAAGTGACTTCCAGCAGCTTCCCAAAAGCTCTGGGAATTCCCTCATCCCATTGTGTTTATCCGTGCTGGGGGGGAAGAAGGTGTTGCTGGGCAGACCAAGGGGTTAAGGGGGGTTTTGCGAGGATCCTGTGCCAGGAGCTGAGCCAAGGCACGTGGAGGTGGCTTGTCCCTCCCATCCAAAAAGCCGTCCCTGTGTGATCCTAGTCCTCGGCAGAGGCAAGTGGGATGCTGCGCTTGGAATCAGAGCCGTGTGCCGGCATGTCCCAGGACAGTGACCTGCAGCACCAGGAGCTGACGTGGTTTTGGGAAGGGCAGTGTGTGTGTGGTGTCTGAAGCTCCGTGCTGGTAAAAGGTCAGTGCATGAAGGAATTTCAGCCTTCGATGTTCTCCCGTTTGCGGGGAGGCCGGTGCTGGAATTGGCTTGTAGGAGCACCTGGGATTAATGAGCCAGCTTGGTGCCGCGCAGAAATCGATGCTTCCTGCATTAATTGCGCTGTGTTCGAGCTTCGGCTTTTTATTCTGAGTTATGGAGTTACAGGGAGAGATGTCTCTCTTCAGCAGAGCCCTGGATCCCACGGGAAAGGGTCCTTTTCCCAACGCCCGTCCTGCCACAGTGCGGGTGGCACATCCTCGCTGCGGGACGGGGATGCCCAGCACTGGCTGGAGAGGGAAAACCAAAAACTGGGATGAATTAAACCCCAAAGCTCTGCTTCCTTCCCTTGTAATCAGCCAAAGGAAGAGATGGATGGTGATGGTCAGGCTGGAGTGGAAAAGCCACCAGCAGCCACCTGTGGGCCCAGCTCTGGTCTGCACTGGGAGATGGAGGGAGGGATGGATGGGCAGGAGAGGTCAGGTCTCCAAAAAAGGCTGGCGTCTCCTTGCAAGTGGATTTGCAGCAGCTTTCAGATTTATTTACGCATTAATTGCCATTTAATTGCAAATTATTTTTATTTACTTGCAATTATTTCTGATTTCTGTAGCTGAGCATTCATGTGGATGGAGAGGAAAGTCTCCCAGCCCCCTGGGGCTTCGGGAGCTGTTCTGGAAGAGCAGTTGTTGCTGATTTTTCTTATTTTTAGGGTGGACTAACATCGAGCACTATTCTGATCCTCTTGATCACTCCAACAGGTGCAGTTATTTTACATACAGCCCCAAACAATCCCACTTTGCTAATATCACTGAAGCCTAAACATGGTATTTGTATTTTTAGCAAATAGTTCATTCTGGTATTGATTTACGTGTAATGTGGTCCTTGCATGAATAACTACCATAAATCTGGAAGCATTTATTAACCCAAATAGCTGCAAACTCAGTCAAATCCTGTGTGTGCTGGACACAATTACGGAGCTGAAACTGCAAAGTAAAGAGGCAAAACATAAACCTTATTTTTCTGGGACCAACCCAGAGTTTCTGCCAGCTGGTCCATTGATCCGTGATAAGAGGCAAGGGTTAAGATAATTTGGCAAAATGAAAAAGTAGGGAATAAATAACAATAAATGGGATTTCTGCTGTGGCCTGTCAATATTTGGGATGGTGCCTGGCTCTGCCTTCCTTGCCTAGCCAGAGAAATTAACTTTTGAACTCAATGGCTCCAGTCTTTTTCTCCTGACTCCATCTCTTGTGCTGATGGGCAGCAGGGACAGGCACTTATTTGTTATCCGATTGATACTGAGCCCAGCAAAGCTGGGCTTTGTGGAGCCAGGGCTTACAAAAATAGTGTAAATCTTGTTTGGTATTTGTGAAACAGGGATCATATTAAAAAAGCCTCCCAGCCCTCGCTGGTGCCGTGCGCCAGACGTGGAGGGCTGGAGTTCGGAGGGCTGGAGGGTTTCTGGTTCTAAATTTAGCCATTTAAAAGAAGATTATGGACTATGCACTTGGGACTTTTAAAAAGGCTTTCACAATAACTCTTGGAAGCCTGATGCCTTTAATCCTAAACTTTAATTTAAAATAAAGAAATCTTTTCAACTCGCCTCTCTCCCCTCCTCCATCCCGCTCTTCCAGGCTGAGGTTCTTCCCAGCTTGCTTACGGAGCAAAGATGTGCTCAGCTCTTTTAATTTCTTATGAAGATATTTATTTTTTAATAGAAAGAAAATCAAGTCAACACTCGAGAGTATACACAGCAGTTTACCGCAATAGGAGGAATTAATCAGTCTATAAAGTTCAAAATGTACAAAGAGGGAAGAAAAAAAAACACCCCGACTGATCAAACACGAGGCTCTTCTCTGAGATGTGGAGATAAAAGCCTTTTCCTCCGCCAGCTCCTCCACTATTGGCAGCCAGTGGGATCAAGATTATTTTTTTTTTGTTATGGAAAGCTCGAGATAATTAATGTTGTTGAAAGAGGACCGTTGGGTTGGCGTCTCGCAGGCTGGCCCCCAGTCTGGCATCTCGGGAAGCAGCAGCGAGTCGGGGGGGGGAAATGTCCCCCGCTGAGGGAGCTGCCAATTTAACGGAGCAATAAATAATATCGAGAGATTAAAAAGAACATTTAAAAGGGGCTGCGGTGCTGCCGTTGCTGTTGAGCCTCTTCCCTGCCTGCGAGGGTGGTTTGCGAGCCAGAGCATCCTCGTGGTGTAACTCCTCCGGGTGCTCTTCCAGGCCCAAATCCCTGCGGCCTCCTGGGTGCCGGGAGCTGTTGGCTGAGCCGCGCGGAGCCGCCGGCGGCTGTTGGATCTCTCCCGTGTCCCAAAGCTGGTTTGGCCGCGTCCCGTTGCGGCGCTGGTGGTAAACGTGCCTGCCCCGAGGATCAATAGACGGATGGTCACCCAGGCCGCGCGTGCAGCTCCTCTATCACGGCCCTGACAGCGCCAGATCAAGATGCGAGCGGGCAGCTCGTACATCGAGCGCTCTTTAAAAAGCGGGATGAATTAATTACCGCCATTAATGACCGGGGAGAGACTTTAGGAAGCTTCAGCTGATGGTTCAGAGCCTTGAGCTGGGAGAGAAGCTGAGTAGGTGGCACCTTATGGTGCTTTGGTGTTGGTGTTTCTGTTCCAAGTCCAGGGTGCTGTGGTCCGTGGTCTCCATCCGTGTGAGGCCAACCCAAATTTGTGGGGTTGGATGAGTCCCTGCAGATCTGGCAGAGGAAATCCCTAGCTAGCAATGAGGGCATTTAGAGATATCTTCTCCCCAGTCCTCTGGTCCTGCATCCCCAGACCTCCCTCCAACACTCCTGACTGGGCATCCTCATGGGATGATGCACCCGTGGGCCGGGATGGTCTGGTCCATGTTCCCCACCTTCATGCAAGCAACCAAAATTTGTAGGATGTGAAGGGTCCCTGCAGATCTGGCAGGAATGGACCTGGGGAAAAGAGATCTAAATGCCTTCATTCCTAATGAATGGAATCCCTGGGTCCTGCATCAGCAAACCTTCCTCCAACACCCCAAGCCAAGTGTCCTCATGGAATGATGCATGATCCGTGGGCCGGGATGATCCCCAAACCTCCCGAGTGCACCGGGCCGCATCAGCATCATTACAACGCTGTGGTCGCAGCTGGATTTGCCCCATCCAGGTGTTTGCTCAAGATTGTGTTAATTATGATGATTTTTTAATTGCTTTGAGGGTCTTCCTGTCCTTTCCCAGCCCCCTTTGAAGGAGCTGAGATGGCACAGCTGATCATCCCATCCTCCTCCACCTTTTCTATCCCAGTTATTTATTATGCAGCATCACCAGGATTGCTCTCAGACAGGACTTGTCAGCTATAAAAGACACTGGCAAATTTTATTAGTTGACAGAAGGGTGGTGTTTTTTTTTTTTTTTTCCCTCCTGAAATTATTAAAAAGTCATTTTAGTTTAGAAACCTAATTTTAATTCAGTTAGGTTTTAATTTAATTTAGTTTTTAAATTCATTTTCCGGCAGAACTCAATTTTTCAAGCGTAATTTGATGCCGTCAGTGGCCATAATGTTTAATGTCCTCCCTATAAATTGCGAGGATGGCTTTGAGATGATTTACAGGATTCAGGGGGATAAAGCCATCTCCTGGCCCCGCACGTGGGAGAGGCCGGAGAGAAAATGCTTTTATTGTGGCAGCTGCAGCAGCCAGGGTGTTACCTACAGAAAAATGGGGAAAACCCCAATTTTCCTCTCTGCTCAGCACTGCTTAGGGGTGGACAAGAAGAGAGATGGGTCTGTGCTGGGTGGGGATGCTCCAGGGATATTCCTGGATATCTGTGCTGGGATGAGGGGGAATCCCAACTGGGGTGAAGTGTTTGGGATGGTGACATTACCCCCCAAATCCATCTGCTTTCCCAAAAGTGAGCTGAGCCATTTCTAGGCATGGATGGAGGGAACTGGGCGGTTGAAATCAGGGCAGATCCTTGGAAAATACAGCGTAATTGAGTGAAATTCCCCCCCAATTTCATCCCTCGAAGCGTTGCATTTAATTACTGGATTACAGGAGTCTTCAGACCGTGTATCGAGCATTATAAATGGGGATGAGATGATTCTGGGAATGGCTTAATGAAGCAGGGGAGATGGGTGAGGATGTCTGCGTGCACCTTTGGGTCAGGGCCTCATCGATTTGGCAGAGGAGAAGAAACCCTTTGGTGCTTTGGGGAGCATGGCCATGGGGAGGGTTTGATTTTTCATCTTGGTTTTGGCTCCTGAGTCACAGCAGTTGGCTCTGGGGGATGCACTGGCTCTTGGAATTTTTGCCTGGTGGAATTTGTCTTCATTTCTTGGTGTTGAAGTGGCCAAGCTCTGTGTTCACTGGTGGGGAGGGAGCACTGAGGCGCCTTCCAGTGTGGATTTGGAAAGCCAGGGATGTGCCTGCTGAGGGGCAGGTGGTTTGGCCAGGGCTTGGCAGTGCTGTATCTTGTGTCATAATGAACTTTGGGGTTTGCTCTGGTGGGACCTGAGACATGTGGTTACTGCCAAACGCAGTGCTCAGGGAGCAGACGTGATCCTGGCTCGCGCTGGAGGTGCTGCTCATGGCTCCAAACCCCCCATGGGCTGTGGAAACTCATGGAAGTTGCAATCTTCTCCCAGAGACCATCAGTGGGAAGCAGAGGAGGGTTCTGCATTGGCTGTTCAGATCCCAAATCCATCAGCTCGTTCCAAGCGTGTGTATCCCTAAATCCCTGTGCTCCCAGGTCTCTGTGCTGGGGAAGGGCCTCCACCCCGCAGGATGCAGATGGAAGGGAAAAGCTCATCCACATGGAGAGATGGACCTGAGAGATCCTGGGACCTCCGTCCTCGGAGGTGTTGGAGCTGACTGGGATGTGGCCTCAGGCAGAGGGCTGGGCAGAAGCCCTCCAGACACGCCCTGCCCAGTGCTTGTGCGGAGCGGGATGCGCTGCTGGCTCCCACCTGTCAGAGCTCCGTCGTGGCCATCCCACTGCCCCGTGCCCCGTGCCAGCCCCGTCCCCCTGTGCCTGGCTCCCTGCAGGGCTGAGGCTTGTACTCCATGTCCATTGGATGGATCCAACATTGGATTCCTTTGGTTAATTTTAACTCGGTCGCTGGTGATGTGTTTTAAGAGATGCTCCAAAAATTTCCGTGGAAATGGGCTGTAGAAAAGCACCTTAAGTGATTGTCCTTGATGGGGACAGGGGATGTGAGCACAGTCATCATATGGGACACTGGAGAATCCCTGTGGGAGCTGTCTGCTGTGTCCTGGGCTGTGCCACCCTCCTCCTGTGCCACCGTCTGCCCGTGCCACCACCCACTGCAGTTTCTCCTGGTGTCCCCAAGCTGGCTTTGGTCTCCTGCCTCGTCCTGGTCCCCCTCACAGAGGGGTCAGCCCCTCGGACGCCTCCCCCACGTCCCATCCCAAGGCTGGTGTGCCGGTGCCAGAGGTGAAATGCCAGTGCCCTGCTAAGGTGCCCGTCTCTCCCAGCCTCTCCCAGCGAGATGCCATCGCCGCCCGGCGTCCCCCGGGTTGTCATGGTTACTGACGCATGGGACCCCAGAGACCCGGCTGGGAATTAATGGCAGCCTGGGATAAAGGATTCCTGTCTGGGCCGAGTTGATGGATTACATTGATGTGCCATTTGTCATAGCGTAATTGTTCTGGCAAATGTAATACCCACTCGTATAAACATTGTGCTGCTTTGCTAATAAAACTGAAAATAGGAAGAGAAAGGATGATGCAGTGTTATGGTCAGGCAAAGAGACACCGCCTCCGCTCCGCGCCGGCACCGGGGGCTTCTGCTGGAAACCCGCCCCGGCCTGCCCTCTCCATCCATGGAAAATGGGCACAGTGACTGTGAGATCCTCGTGGGATGGGGGAGTGGCATCGTTTTGCCCATCACTGCTTTTGTTTGGGGGGTCAGACACATTCTTCACCCCCCCAGTGGGCACCAGGGACCTCGAGGGTGCTGAGCCCATCCCTCCCCAGGCAAGAGGTAAATGAGGCTGTGGCACTTTTGGCATCTGAGGGGCTGCTTTCACCTTGAGGGGGTTTGTAAATGGAGGATTTGTGGCACGGTGGGCACCTGTCCCCAGGTGCCACCCCCTGCCCTTGCTTTGGGAGCACCGGGGTCTGACACTGCCAGGAGCAGCCGGTGCCCAGATCCCCAGGTAGTTTTGCTCTCTGATTAATCAGCCCCTGGATTAGGAGCCCAGCAGGGTTATCAGCTGGAGATGAATTGCTCATCCTCCTGCAAGCAGTTCCTGGTGCTGGAGTCGATGCAGAGGGGTCAGAAAGCCCCTCCAGCCACCCCTGCTCCTCACCCAGGACCCTCTGTGACTCTGAGAAGCATCATCCCTGCACGCACAGCTTGGCTGGCAGTCAGTCATGACACTGTGCCCATGTTTTGGAGTTCAAAACCACCTCACTCCACCTTCTCCCATTTTTCTGCCATGAAAAGCGATGAGGATAAGGAGGAAGAACAACCCCCTTTGTTGCAGCGCCACAACCCCCTCCTAAATCCCGAGGTAGTTCAGCAGCATCGTGCTTTACACACTCATCTCTCCAAATGTTTTCGAAGTTTCTGGTTGACCTGATTCATAATAAAAAAAAAAAAAAAAGATAAACACCCTTTCTGTGTTTGCAGTCATATGTAATTTTTATCTCTTGACCTTTAAACGTAAGCAGCAGTAAAATGAAGAACTATGGCAGTCATTTAACACCCTGCCTGTACTAACTGGTTTCTGCCTGTGAGCCGTGGTTTTAAATTGGCTAATGCAGAATACTTGCAGAGCTAATAATAATTCAGATTACTTCTGTCAGCTATTCCGGTTTCATGGGTAATTTAGTAGTTGAATAAATTTTTAAAAAAATTCATTCGTTCCCATGCACTGTTATGAATCAGTAGATGGTTTACCATTGGCAGCAGTAACTGTAAGAAGATTTAAATTGCTACTGAAAAGGATTTGAGTGAAGGTAATGTTTTATAATGTTCTAAGCCATATGCACTACTTTCAGGCCTCATCAGTTTTACATTGATTCCTAGTGAAGTGTTTAATTGCATCATGAATGCAATATAATTCAGTTCTTTTTGCTAATATGGTATATATCTCAAAGTGATATACAGCACTGACAGTGAAGACTCAGGGTTTTCTTAGGATTTTAAGAGATGCCTCTGTGTGTGCTTGCACGCGTGTGTGCACATCTGTGCGTGGCCGGGAGCGTTTTCCTTGCAAACCTCGGGGCTCTTGGTTGGGTGCTCGGTGCCGAGAGCTGCCGGCTCTCCAGGGATGTCTGCGTGGGCATCAGCAGGTAGGGATGTCTATATATAAATATATATGCCTCATATAAAAATAAATTTTGAAATATAGAAGATGCATATAAACCTATATTGAAAGTTCAGCTCTTACAACCCGACTGCTCTGATGTTGACTGGTGCTCGTTGGGCAGCTCAGCTGCGGCCCTGGCGCTGTTTTGGTCCTTCCCAGCGCTGCTCACACCCGTGGTGGGAGGTGGAATCCTGGTCGGAGGCGCAGGCGTGGTGCTGTTGGAGCCTTGTGGGCAGTGGCTTAAAAGAAACGCGATTTCGTGTTGATGTGGAGGCAATTTGAGTCCGTACAGGAGCTCCTGGGGATGTGGCAGGTGGCCAGCCGGCAGCAGGGAGCTGTGTGCTGGTGGTGCAGCTCTGGAAGCTCCCATCCCAACACAAAGCCCGTTCCTGTCCTGCTGCCAAGCTCCTGGAGCTGTGCGGGATGAGCTCTGGAACCACCTCTCTGTGCCCGCTGGTGGCCCTGTGCTGGCCCCAGTGCCCTTCCCTCCATCCCCGATCTGTCTGCTCCCTGCAGGGCAGGGACCGTCCCTGTCTCCCTCTTGCTGCTCCTGCTCATTACAGTTTCGTCGGTTAATTAAGGATTGGGCCCTGGTGTCATCCTGGTGGGAAAACTGAGGCAGGCTCAGTGCTGGCTGGGGTTTTTCCCATGGGAGGATGGCAGCTCTGGGTTCCAGCAGAGCGAGCATCCCCCGTCCCTGCTGTAACCCCGATCTACCTGCCTGCATCCTGCTGTCAGCTCAGTCTTAATTCCTACATTTCTATGGCTCTGTAAAGCGAGGAACACCCAGTGCCACCAGGGCCGTGTCCCTGGAGATGGTCACTGTTGGCTGCTGCTGTGCACCTACTGCTTTTGCCTTTGGGAATCTTGTATTTTAGATGGAGCTACTCATTCGGGGTGCAGCATCCTTTAGTTTGGTTTGCCACCACCAGCAGGGAAATCCTGCCCTCGGCCCCCTGGGGCTGGGAGAGCTTGGTGAGAGCAGGATCCTGCCCCACATTTGGAGTATTCCCACAGAAGGCTCCTCCTCGGCTGCAGTGCTCCCCACCGGCGCTGCAGGGGCCGGGATGCGTTCCTGCTTTGGAGCCTAATGCGATATCAAAGTCACTAACATGATTATGCTTATATATCATATTAGGGAAAATGAATACTAATTCAATACAAACTACTAATTCAGTAGAACAGAAAATTGCTGAGAGAATAGAAAATTGCTGAGCGTGCCGAAGCTGGGCATGGCTCAGAGGAGAGGCGCTCCTCGCTCCGTGCTGGAGCGCTTTTCCACAGCGGCTGTGGCACAGTTGGGTGACACAGAGCATCACTGGGATGTGCCAGTGCCAGATCTGAGCTGCAGAGTGGCTCCAGAGGTGGCTTTTGCCGTGGAGCTGGGGAGAGAAACCCTCCTTTGCTTTCAATCCGGAAACTTGTGGCCAGGGATTGGGAGATGTTAGCTGGGACCTGTGTGAGAACTGAAGCAGGAGAGCAGGAAAATGGCTCCAGGTGCTGGTGGGAAGGGGGGAATAAAGCTGGTGTGGGAGAGTGAACTCCTGCTGGAGCCGGAGTTTTAAGTTGTTTGCTTTTCCTAATGCGTGGATCGTATCTCACTCCTGGCCTGGTGCTGAGCGTGAACTCCCCGAGCTCCAGGGGAACGCCCCCGTCTCAGGGACACTGACCGGGGCTTCCCATGGTCCAGCTTTTCCCCTCAGTGTCAGCTCCGTATTCCCCATGACATTTCTGCCCCAGGACATTCCCTCTCGGTATCTTGGATGTGCTCTCTGCACCGATTCCTCCTCGGAACACTTCCCAGCACCGTGGCTGCTCCCACTGGCACTGCCGTGGGTTTGTGCCGGGGGCTCAGTGAGCGTTGGGGGCTCAGTGAGAGGCAGCTGCTGATGCAGGAACCATATATCAGGCTCTTGGTTTAATTGGATTCTCCTTCAAATTTTTAGTGCTTGTACAAGTTTTCAGGCCACGATGTTTCCTGGAGCGACGCAGCATTCCCAGGTTGTGGTGGCTGCCTTGGATCTCCATCCCTGGCCAGGACACCCAGTCCCGTGGTGAGGGCACCCAAATTTCTCAGATTTACTTCTGACTCAGGAATTTCATTACAATTTAATGCATCTGCTGTGGGTCCTCTGCACTGCAGGGACAGAGCAGGGTCCTCGATGCCCAGCCCCGCACATCCTCCCGTTCCACACGGGCACCTCTGGACACAAGCGTGGCTGGTTCTGGAAATGCCAGGTATTTACCCACTTCAGAGAGAGCTGTAAGTGGGACACACGATGTCTCTGTACTAATATGGTAGGAGAGTCTTATTGTATTAGCAATTTCCCATCAGATCATGTCATATTAGTATTGTATTGTATTAGTATTTGTTTTCACTAATGTGATGTGAAAGTTGCTAATATGATAAGACTCCTGCATTGTATAGTGAAAACAAATATTAATATGATAGGATGGAAAATAGCTAATAAGAAACTAAGTTGCTAATCTGACGTGATGGATCTCCTAAAGGAATTGGTTGTAGCTTTCCTGTACTTTTCCAGGATCACCTTCAACCCCGCTCGGGGTGGGGGACGGGAAGGCAAGCGGCACTGCTGTGTGGCACTGGTGGGTTTTAAAGGGATGAATCCACCTGGAAATCAAGAACATCTCCTCTGGGCTTAAATCCAGGCTTTAATTAGGCAGAGGAAAAAAATAATCACGTGTTTATGGGAAAGCCCTTCTCTGCTGGAAACCCAAGGGTCCTGGGGCAAGCTGGTCCCTGGGAAATGCAGCAAATACGAATTTAGGGAGCGTAGAACCTCTGGCAACCCAGGAGGCCACCCTGAGCTGCAGTTACACCACAGTCTAACTATGACAAGACATAACCACCAGTTTCCTAATTTTATTTTATTTTTTCCCCAGTCACCGGAGCAAAATATCAATTTCTGACACACAGAGCCCAGGGTAGGTGAACCAGAGCTAAATAAAAATAAACATTAAACAATTATTGGAATTTAGCTTTATTTAAAAAATCAGCAGGGTTGAGGGAACGAGCCACCTATTAGCGGGGGAAAAAAAAGCTATTGGGCTTTTTAACAACATGCTGTTTCTTGGCGGAGGCTGGGATTTGGGCTGTGCACAATCATGTTATTGATTAAAGATGATGTAGCAGCAGCACAATTATATCACAGTTTGTGCTCGCCGCGGTGGTACCGTTGGCCTCTCATTTGTCTGTCGGAGATTGGTTTGTTTGCCTTGCCCTTCCCGGGTGTTGCTCCTCACTCCGATGGGTCCCCCGGCGCCAGCGGAGGAGGCTCGGGGCGCTCGGGGACTTGGCGTCGTCTCGGTGGTGAAAATGGTTATAATTGTTTCTCGTCCCCCATTCTGCGTTTAACGGTAATTCCGGTTTCTGCGCTGTTGACCACGCTGACGCAAAAATAGGGGAATGCTGGGGTTTTGCAGGAATTGAACAGCCCGGGGCGGATCAAGAACAGCAGCTTGGTCTAGTGGAAGGTGTCCCTGCCCGTGGCAGTGGGGTTGGAACAAGATGATCTCTAAGGTCCCTTCCAACCCAAACCATTCCATGGTTCTATGACCCATGGTGGCTCTCACCCTGTGCTGAAGGGTCTGGTGTTTCCCTGAAATCAGGCCAGATCCAGCCCAGCTGATGCTTGGGGTGCCATAGCAGGCAAAGCCACAAGGAAAGGCTGTTTTAAAGCGTTTCCAGAAAATTCTGTGCTGGAATTAAGAAGCCAGCATGAGGGGACGGGAAGGGGCTGCGCGGAGCGAGCGGGTGGCTGGCGGGGAACGTGCGCCTTCCAATCGGTCTATAATGCAATCAATTCTGTATATCCCCAGTGAAACAGCAACATTTATTTAACGTCTTTTATAGAGCAGCTGAGTTTTATCACAAATCACATTCCATTTCTATTCTTCGGGGACCCCTTGAAGGCTAAAACGCACTTACTTTCCTCCAAGGAAGTTTACCAATTCTTCAATAAAGCCCCATTTGCGTCCGTATGTAAAATTGACACATTTATTGAATATTAAACATTTGCCTGTTGCCTGTGCGCTTCTTTCGGCTTTATCTGCTGCCCTTAAAAGTCGTTAAGGGAAGGATATATCAAGCTCATGATAAAGGCATATTTATGGATGGGAAGGGGATGCTGGAATCTGCTGGAGGGGTTGGTGTATCCTGTTCCGTGGCTCCATCCTTGGAGCAGCCCTTTTTTCTCCACTGTCTCTTGGCAGTAACCTCTTGGCCGTGTATTTGCTCTGATTCTCCTAAAGGAATTTCCGTGCTCAGAAGCTGTTTGGTGTTAGGTGCTGGTTGGGGTCGTGCCAGGTTGCAGGAATACACTTTTCCAACCTCGAGTCAGTCCAGCTAATTAGCAGGAGGCCCAATAAAACAAGTTTTTCTTTTATCACTGTTACTAAGTGCTGTTGTAAATCAATTAAAATGTATTCTAGTAATTCTATTTTTCCTTGACGACTCTGTTTAAAGAAATACCGAGCCATTAACAGTATTTTCCACATGTTTGTGTGTTTATGGGAGAATATTGAGCTGTTGCTGTTGAGTTTGTGCTCAGTGATGAGCTCGGGATCCTGTCCTGCCCCACACTCTTCCCACAAGCCATGCAAGGTCTCTGCATCCATTTATTTGGAGAAAGGTGCAGGTTTTTTGAAGGCAGCAAGGAGGGAATTTTCTTTTCCTTGAAGCATGGTTATTCATGCCAATGGTTGTTCTAATTATTAACTAGTGAAGATGCAGCCGCGTGCTTTGAGTGCATTCCCTGAGTTGTTTTTTGGGCAGTATTAACTCAGGAGGATGTGGGAGAGCGCCAAAACAGACCTCTCAGTCCAGTCCCTAAAAACATCTCAGCCTCTGCAATGGGAAAAACCTGGGTGGCTGGAGAAGAAAACTTGCCAGGAGCAAAAAACTTGGGGATTCACCCCTTTATCTGAGCCATCCGTTCTCTCTCTCTCTCATTCCCTGCCCTTTCTCGTCTTTAATTCACATTATTTTAAGTACCACGTAGGAATCTGGGCTGGCTTGCCCTGCTCTAGGGATAATTTCTCCCAGGCCAGTGGCTAATTGAGGACGCCTCGTTAGACCCAGAGGTGGCTGCCGGGCGGTTTCGTTGACTCTGGAATGTCAGCAGAGCACAAACGGCCGCTTGCTGGTGGCCACCTTGGCAGCTCAAAGACCCACCTGCCCCATCAGCCTGGAGAGGTGAAGGTGCTCCTAAATCCCATCTGGAGACAAATCCCTGCCGTGGGGGATTAACTCTTCAGCTCCATGTTTTGGCAGCTTTCAGGAGAGTTGTCCCCAGCCCATCCTTACAGTTGTCTATCAGTTGTGCTTATCAAGAACGAACTTAGTAAATTAATACTTTGCTGAGCAGCAGGATGGGACCAAACTGTCAGGGTTTTGGGGTTTTTTGGAAGGGGCTAAATTTACCAGCAGGAATAATGAGCGTTAAATTGGAGATTTAGGAGTTGCTTGGTTGTTTTCAGTGATTTAATTTTGTCCTGCCTTTGGAGCAAGGTGACTCTTGGAATGCAGTTGGCTGCAGGATGGGGTTTGGCTCTCACTTTGCTGTGGTTACAGCTCCATCCTTGGATACTGAATTATAAAATTGGATTAGAAAATTAAGTTCTTAGGGCTGAGACACCCCAAATTATCCCAAATGGAAGAGCAAATGGGTGTGCAGCAAATCTTCAGAGGAGCCAGCCCATCCTTGCAGTGAAGGCAGATTTTTGGGGCACTTGTCCATACTAATTTATAAAAGAAATAAATAATGAATGTCACCCAAATGGAGCTCCAGTAAACGCAGCTCATCTGGAGTGTATCATAAAAATAATATACAGCTGCCTCTCGGCAGCTCCCGACTCGCTGCTGGGTGGGAGGAGAAGCCCCTTTGCCAGGATCCCGCTGCTGGCACGACCCTCATCCCGCTCAGAAATCCCCAAAAGCAGCTCCCGGCACAAATAACCTTCCCAGTGCACCGAGAGGCTCTTCTTTATGGGTGAGGGAAAGTGCTTAAAATGCTTAGAGGGAATAAACAGCTTTTAATGAAGTTACATTGCCACATAATGGGTATCATAAAATTGCCTTCATAGTACAGGGTCCCAGGATGGCTTTTATTATCGACTGAGCAGGAATCCTGTCTGTAAAGCTCCAGCAGCTGCAGAGAGGAGAATGCAAAGTCTTCTTAAATTACCTGATTGAAATAACCGGCGAATATTCTGCTTTGCTGCTTTGTTGAAGGCAAAGCTGCCTTTGGGGTGGTCTGTCAGACCTGGTTTGCAGCTTCTGAAGAACACAGGAGTTTCATTGCAGCAAAACAGATGTTCATCTTGTTTCTCTATCGGCTGTTTGATGAGAGATTTATTGCTCTTCTGCTGGGCTGGAGCTCCTCTGCTGCGGAGTCTATTAGGCAGCCCGGGAGCTGGCGGGGAGCCAGGGAAGCCGCGTTTTGATGAAACCCATGAAAAAGCCTCGGCTTGGAAGGCGCCAGTAATAATGCATCGGCTAGACTTGGATCGGGCGATTGATTGCCGTGATTTGATTTATTGATCAATACCCTCAAATTTGGCGTCTGAGAAGCTGAACTAATCTTTAACTGCTGTGAACATCTCTGCCTGGTGGAGAATTAGAGCTGATAAGGAATGTATGAAAGGAATCTGAGCTTATCTTAATCACACAGTGCCCCGGCGCTGCCTGCGCCGAGCGGGAGGGGATGTGTGCAGAACACAATCACCAGGCAGAACAGAGCAGATCTATAAATTGATGGAATTCAAAGCCTCCAGCATCGATTACCATTATAACAAACAGTGGTGCGCTGAATGTCTGATTATTTTTAGACAAAGATTCTGTGCTCTCAGCAGCAATTTTGCTGATGCTGTCACTGTGTCAGATGTCTGTTGTTGATTGCAATTAGATGCGATACAAAAAAAAAAGAAAAATTTAAAACTATCTCTGCCTATAGTTTTATTTCCACTTATTAAATCTCCTCCTTTGTTTGCCTCCTCCTAATGTCTGCAGCTGGATGAAATATTGCATTACCAGAAGAGATCTCGTATATTCAGTTGGGTATAATCACTTTACAGATCATTGGATTATATCTGATATGGTTCAGATAATCCTGAGGAAATGTGGGACATTTACTCTGCCTTGGTTAAATAAATGCGCCCTGGTTTAGGGTTTTCAGTGTGAATCTGCATAACATTTGGGTTTCTGAACGAGGGTCTGCAGCCCTCCCGATGATCCAATTCTATTAAAGCACTAATCAATTCCCTGTGACGTCAGTCTGCTTTCCTGCTGGTCCAGCGTGGATTTATCCTGTCCTTTTTAAATGGCTTTTGGAGCTGCCACAGCACAGGCTTTAATGGTTCAAGGAATGGTCACTACCAGCAGCGGTGATGGCGTGGAGGCAGTGGGGAGCAGGGCCCACAGGTGCCACAGTTTGGTGTTCCAGGGTTCCGTGTGCCCGGATCCCAGGAGCATCCGTTGGTTTGATGCTTTCCAGTTTCCCTCCAGTCCCGGTGTGTGGCTGAGTGGCCACATTTGGGACTGACCAGTGTTGTGTGATCAGGCTCTAGAGGGAAATGTGTCTCGGAAAGGGTGGTTTCCAAATGGCTCTTCCTGATGGGGAAAGCTCTTGGGGGAGCCCTTGTGAGCCCCAAATGGGGGCTGTGGGTCCATACAGACATCAGGGCTGGGAGTTCCCTGGGGAGCCTTGTTGGACCAGGCTGGGTTTGTCCTGCCGAGTGCTGGACTCTCTCCCTGCATCCCACACTTGATGCTCGTGCAAGATATTTGAGGAATCTCACGTTTTAACTTCAATCCCAGGCGGGGGCCACGGGCTTTGACATGTGGCCGCGCAGTGGCCGTGGCCCTGGCCCTGACCTGGTGGCCAGGGGGGCAGGAGGTCTCCTCTTGAACGTGACCTCATCCTGCGCAGCCACGCGCGGCTCCGGGGCTTGATGGAAAAACGCAGCGCGGCGGCGGAGGAGTTATGTGCTGCTGGCAGCTGGTGTTTTCTTTCTTTGGGAAATCTAATATATTGATTAGCTTTCTTCAGAACAGCATCAATAAAGCGTATAATGGCACGGCTGGTGCCTGCGGCGTCTCCTCCCCTGGTCTGAGCCCCTCTGGAGCCGGGAAGGACCTTGGCTGCTCCGTGCCAGGCTCCGCGTCCCGTCGGCCGCTCCTCCCTTTCCTGGCAGCCACGGGCCCTGCTCTGCCCGGAGAACGTGCTTGGCTGGACACCCTGATCTTCTGCAGGGAGCTTATCCTGAGCAGCCTTCCTCCACCTCCTCCTCCTCCTCCCATCCTGTGTCTGTGCTACCACTGCCTCCAGCAGCTTTGGCTCAATTAGCTCCACCACGGAGGCACTTGGCCAAACCCTGGCAAATATCTCCAGGGTCTGGATACTCCATGGGGGACGATTGGGATGTGCCTGTCCTGGTCATCCCCAGGCAATGAATGTCACCAGTGGAGCCACCGTCACCCAAGGAGGGGTGTGTGACTGGCGCTTTTGAAGAGTATTGGGTGCCGGGGGAGCTCAGTGCATCCCAGGTCTCTTCCAGGAGCACACAGATGCTCTGCCTGTGCCGTCATGGTCCCCTTCCCGGCCCTGTCTTTGTCCATGGCACATGGATGGCGGCTCCAGCCCTGTGGTCACGGCTGGAGAAGATGGAAGGACCCGTTAAAGTGCCTGAGAGAGTTTAGAGGTTGGTTTATTGTTGTTTTTGCGGTTGTTTTTCTTTAAGCTGATTGATTGCAATAATGAATGGGGCCCAGAAATCAGCCGGAGCAGCGGCTCGAGGCCACCGCTGGATTTAAAGTCCTGGTTGGCTTCAAACTCTCTCCACTATTTCAGCTTTCATTGGTAAAATACACAGAAAACCAGCGGGATCTTATTTAGGGCCCTCCCAAGCCCAGATCTGCCCTCGGATGCCGGTGCCGGTAGGAGCTGGTGCCTCGTGCTTGCCAAAAGCTGTTTTATGAACTCTTGGCTTATTTATTGTTCCATGGTTCGCTGGAGAGCGAATCCATCTGGAGCCGTGGCCCGTTCCACCACGCGGTTCCTCGGCATCACGCAGCACCTTCATCCAGGATTGATCCCACTTACGGATGCTTTTATTTTATTTTCAAGTCTGATCCACTTAAGAAGGGATGGAGGAGCATCCTGGTTCCCCACTGCCCTGGGGTGGAGGTGTCCAGGCTGCATCCCATCAGCCGGGAGCCTGGAAGGGTTTTCTCTGCTTCCCAAGCATCTTGCACTGAGCTCATTTCAAAGAGAGATTTTCAGGGCAAATTGACAGCTGATGACTATGGGAAGATGTTTTCCAAAGGAGAAACAATTTACGATAATTAGAAATTTATAAAATGTCTTTAAACATGGTGGTAATGGGGATAAGAAAACACTTGCTGCAGTGTAATCAGTTATTAGCAGCTGATCATTTATCTCGATGGATAGTTGCTGCTGGTACAGGAGACACGTGATAAAAGGACTCTTGATTAACTAATTTGAATATCTTTTGAGAACAAATTCTGAGTTCTCTTTTTTCTCCATTGTAACGGATCTGTACATCTGCGAGATAAACACGGAATGAATATGGAAATGAATATTATTGTGGGAGTGTAGCCCTCGAACGCTGCTGCCGCTGTCCCAGCCCTGGCCTTGGGAAGCTGCCTGGGATGGATCTAATAGGGAAGGGGCCTTAAAGAAGCTGGCTGGGAGGAGCTGAAGCTGTGGGATGCAGGAGAAGCCTGGTGGGGGATTTGCCAGGATGTGGGGTCTGGAGGGGCAGGACCAGGCCCTCTTTGGCCTTTGGAAGGAGCAAAACTCTGGAGCTGCCTGTGAGCACCAGCACAACACCAGAGCATGTGATAGCATCCCGTGGTAGAAGGGTTTTTTAGATACAGAGCCTGTTCCTGCCTCGCTGGGAATGGGAATCTGATGCAGGTCTCAAATCTCTGCCCTCTGCGAGATCCCATTACGGCTCCTCTGATAATGCTCTCTAAACCCCGATTCCATTTTAGATGCTGAAACCTCACTCTTGGCATCTGTGCCCTGGAGCATTGGTGGCCCTGGGATGGGCCCTGGGGTGACTGGTGGCACCAGTGGGGACCGATCCCTGCTCCCTCTGCTGCTGTGCCGTTTGCTGTGTGCCCGCGGCTGCCAGGGCTTAAAGATGTGGCTGGAGCAGTTGGGAAAGCACAACGAGCTTGTATTCCCGTTTTCTGGCACAGCAGGCAAAGGGAGGAGGTGGCTGCTGGTGGGGGTTAAGTGAGATCTGGTCTCAGCCTCTCTTGGTTTCCCTGGCAGCTCCCAGCCCTCCATGCCAGCCATCCATGACCTCGCCGCGTTCCGGAGCAGCTCCTGCTGCCTGCGAGTTATTCATCGTCCTCAGCCACTAATGGACTCCATTCAACTGCTTCTCCCTCGTCCCCCCCCCAGTGTGATTCATGTAGTGGCTGGAAGCAGATTCCTTTTGGCAGCGAGAGTCCCAGATATTTTATATTTACGCATCATTTTCTTCCCGGGGTTCTCAATTTTTCCCTTCTCTCATCTCCCCCTTTCTCCTTTCAGCTCCATCCATGCTCAGATGGGGTCGTGGCTCCAGCTCCATCACCCACCATCCCCTCCCCACGTGCTGCTGAGGGTGGGGGTTGCTGGATACATCCCCTCCTGCGGGAATGGGAAGGGGATGCTCGGAGGTGTTGGCACTGCTCCTTCTCAGCTGTATTTACTGCGGCGAGGAGCAAAGTCCGTGTAGCTGTGGATGCAGTTTACAGGTAATTAAACTCAGCTTGGTGAGGATTTAAACATTAATATTGATACTGAAGTTTTTAATAAAATATAGGGGAAGAGAGAAAGAGGTATCGATTCCTATAGGCTTTTTATTTTCTCTTTCCTCTGGCTTCATTGTCACAGGGAAGGGTTGACATGTTGGTGAGCATGAAATTAGGGTGTCCTGTGCTGGCAGGTGGGGACGGATATGATCCCAGAGGGACAAATTGGGAAAGACTTAGGAAAATGCATTTGGGGTTGATCCATATGGTGAGGCTGTTCCTGACCCAACCCTCCTGGGCATCTTCTGTGGTAGGCACAGGCTTGGGGACAGCATCCATTTTTTGGGAACGGCGCTGAGCCTCTGAGGTTTCCGTGTTTGCTTCTGCATCCCTCGTGTTGCTCTCCATTGTGGCTGCCTCAGGACACAACCCTTTTGACCACGCCACTGTCTGTGTGTCTGGGCTCATTCCGGCATCGTTCCCATTCCCACTGTAGCCTTGGGGGTCCCTGAGATCCCCCAGTCCCGTGGTGCCACCGTGGTCATCCAACCCCTCCGCAGCCGTTCCTGTGCCGCACCAGAGGCTGTTAAAAAGATGCTGACGGCCGTTTTTCACTCCCTGCTTCTCTGTATACACACAGGACCCGGCTTTATCTGCTTTCTCGCCAATATTTTTTTATATAACAGTGAAATATTTATATTGTCCAATAAAAGGCAGTAACTTGCAATCTCGTGCAAATTCATCGGAGACCAGGAGCTTCGTTGTCTGAATTTTCCACCCGGCAGTGACCCCTGGTAATTGGCTCCATACATCTTTGGCATCAGGGATTTACATACAGGGAAGGGGGTGATGGATGGCCGGGGTCACCCCCTGCCCTGTGGCGTGGCTGGCAGGGGAGGCTCCTGGCTCCCTGTGCCCGGTGTCCTGCCCCACATGGCATCACGGCACGGCTGGGTGGGTTTTGGTGATGCCAGGGAGGAAAGAGCCAAATCCTTCGTGATTCAGGCAGCCACGGCTTAAACCCGCGCGGTGCTGCGGTGCAAGGCTGGTTTCATGGGAGTTTTGAGGTTTTGCTGGGACGTGAAGATGGAGCAAACTGCAGGTCCTGCAGGCCAGGAGCAGCTGCTGGTCCTGGTGGAGGCGGCTCCTTCCATCGCAAACCAAATCTGCCTGGAAAGGGCCCATTTTGGGAGCCAGGCAGGCTGGGGACGGGATTGAATCGCCGGTGGCTGGAGCTGGGGGCACAGCTGAGCCCCAGGCAGACACCTCCTGCCCTCGGCCAGCAGCACCTCGGCCCCCAATTTATCAAAAAGCAATTAATGGCCACCCCCCCGCCCAGGTTTTACGGTGTCTGTCTCTTCCCGCCGACTGCAGGGCGGTAATTAGAGTCTGTCTAATGAGGTTTCCATAGCGGGAATTCGTCCTCTCACCATATCTCCCCACCAGACAAAGCCTTTGCCACAGTTTATGGTGCCAACCTACATTTTTTCTGGCTATTTTCACCGTGGTACAAGCTGGATAAGGACCAGGACATCCCCCGGGCAGCGGGATTTACCAGGCAGCACCCAAGAGGTCTCTTCCCACCGCATCCACCCCATCATTTTTGTTCGATTTTATTTTTTCCTACATTCCACCAAAATTAAAAAGCCATCTATATCTTAAAAACCTTATTTATGAACACTTAAGCGTAAGTAAGTCATCGTTGGATGGCTTCCCTCCCCGCTGATGGATGGAATCTGGCACCGGGGTGGACCGGGAGGGAAATCTGGCAATACAATATGCTGTGCTTGACTATTTTGACACTCGGAGTGCGATGTTTTTTTTACAGTTACTGATGAGCTTATGGCACTGCTCCTTTTGGAGAAGCGAGGAGGAGGCTGGGGCTGAGAATATTGATTAGCGAGCTCCTGATTATCTCAACAACCCTCTCGGCTTGCCTTTTCTTTTGCGGGGAATACAGAATTCCTTCAATTATTCATGTGAACCCCCTTGTCGATACTGCCAGCACGACACTGAGCAAAACGGGTCCAGGAGAATCGTATTCCTCAAGTTCAATCCCCAACCCTCCTGAACCCCCTTTATTTGATTTTCCCCCCTATTTTTCTTTTTGTTTTTGTCCACCTTTTGTTTTTGTTCCAGAAGGAGCTTCGTGCCGTTGCTTCGGCTCTGGCAGGGTGACGGGGGGGAAAGCACAGAGTCTCATAAGCATTTAATTGAACTCAGTTGGGAATTTAGGAAAAATGTACCTGAGGTTCAGGAGATTTGCTGTTAGGGAATTAACTCGGCAGGACAACGGATTTCCCTCCCCAGCAACGAGATTTTTGGGAGCTGTAGATGTGAGTGGCTAACAAAAGGAATCTAATCAGCCAGAAAGGCAAATTTTATCCCCTAAACTTGAGGTTTGGGGATTTCTGGCTCTCACCACCTCCAGTAGCTCTGTTGGGTGGGTAGAGCTGGGGGAAAGGGGCTTCATGGGGGGTGCAGCATCCTGCTGGATGCAGTATCCACCTGGATGCATCCCAGCAGCGCGGGCGGGAATTTTGGGTTTCGAGGCGTTTATAAAAAGCAAACGTCGAGCGTTCGGCGCGGAGCTGCTGGCACCCAGCTCGCAGCCCAGATGGGGGGAGATGGGTTGTTTGTTAAAAAAAATGAATTAAAAAAAGACGAGAAAGGGGGGAAAAAAAAAGAGCAACTCTAAAATAGCTTTTCTTGGAGGCTGTGTGGGGAGGGGTGTTTCTGCCAGCCTGGCTGGGTGGGAGGGAAAGCTGGCAGCGTTATAGGGAATGCTCAAAGGAGAGCTGGGCAACGGGGCCAGGACCTGCCCTCACCACCCACGGTCCTGGGGATGATCCCAGGCCTTCCCCACCCTGCTGGCTCTTGGGGGGTTGGAATGGGGAGAGCCCGGGGATGGACAGACTGGACAGAATTTCCAGGCAGGGTGAGAGCCACCAGTGCTGGGAGGTGCCATGGTGTGGCCAGAAGGGGCCAAGATGTGTCTGGGAGGTGCCTGGGTGTGGCCAGGAGATGTCAGGGTGTGGCTTGGAGGTGCCACGGTGTTGTCAGGAGTCGCCATAGCATGACCAGGAAGCACGGTGACAAAGCCAGGAGATGCCAAGGCCAGGAAAGGCCTCGGCGTAACCGGGAAGTGCCGTGATGTGGCCGGGAGGGGCTGTGGCACAGCCAGGAGATGCCGTGGCACGGCCAGGAGATGCCGTGGCACAGTCAGGAGATGCCGTGGCACGGCCAGGAGATGCCATGGCACAGTCAGGAGATGCCGTGGCACAGTCAGGAGATGCCGTGGCACAGTCAGGAGATGCCGTGGCACGGCCAGGAGATGCCGTGGCACAGTCAGGAGATGCCGTGGCACGGCCCGGAGATGCCGTGGCACAGTCAGGAGATGCCGTGGCGCAGCCAGGAGATGCCGTGGCACAGTCAGGAGATGCCGTGGCACGGCNTGCCGTGGCATAGCCAGGATCCCCTGGATGAGGTTGCAGTGGGGATCCGAGGAGGAGCTGAGCCGCTGGGATGGGACAGCACGGTCCCAGCCCACCACGCTGCCAGGGAAGACCTCTCCATCCTCCATCCTGCCCCAGGTGCTCCACATCCCCGGAGGCTCCGCGTGAGCCCTGGCCTTGGCCCCCCAATGCCCCAGAGTCTCGTGGCACTTCAGGACACCTCTTTTCTCCCCAACAACTGTAATGCTCTCTTCAGGGGCTGCTTCCCCTGCTCCTCTAATGTGCTTGGATGGAAACCCCTGGGGAGCTGCCGATATTCCGAGCTCGCCAGCAGCGACACATTAGGATCTGTCATCTGCTGAGCATTACCTGGTTTTAAATCTGTCTCTTTGGAGCTACGGAACTGCATAGGAAAATATTAAAGTAAACAATAAGTGGATTTACACAAATGTGACTGATTTCCATATTTTTCATCACTTCATTTTATTACTGGGTTTACGGATATGCTCATTTATTTATAGGGCAATCCAGTATTGATTCATTCCGATGCACTGTGCATAAACACATAAAAGAGAGTGATAACAATAGGAATACATTTTCAGTCTTTTAAATACTGCATTTTTTCCAATAGTCTTCATTAGATCCGCTCCAGGAATATGAGCAATGTCCTTTGGGAAGCCCAGCCGGCCCCTCCGCCCAAGTGGCTCCGGATTTATGGGGGTGTCAGGGAGAACAGGATGCGATTCCCAGCGCAGCAGCAGCTGCTTCCCCAGCTCTGCCACCTTCCTCCTGCCACGGAATTTTTCCACAGGAGGTTTTGGGGGATTTTATCCCAAAAGGTGGATTCTGCTCCCTTGAGGTTGGGTTTCTGGGCTGCTTTGGTGCAGAGTGGACATCAGTGAGGTGCTGCTGCTCCTGGAGCCAGGCTTAAGGGGGCTCAAGACTCTGTTCTTCTACTTTTCCCCCTCTTTTCCCTTCCGTTTTTTCCTTCCCTTTTCCCACTTCTATTTTTCCTTTCCTTTTTTCCCCATCCCTTTAATCCTTCTCTATTTTCCCTCTCTTTTCAAATATTTTTCCTTTTTTCTCCTTTCCATCTTTTTCTTATCTTCTCTCTTTTCTCTCTTTCTGCTTTTTCCTCTTTTCCCTCTCTTCTCTCCTTTTCTTTTTTCCCATCTTTCCCTCTCTTTGTCCCTTGTTTCCTCTCTTTTCCCCCTTTTACCCTTTTCACTCTTTTTCCCCTTTCTTCCCTTTTCCTCCTCATTTTCCCTCTTTTTTCCCTTTCTCCCCTCATTTTCCCTCTTTTTTCCTCTTTTTCGAGTTTTTGAAAACCTGCATGCCTCCCATCCCTTAAATTTCCCTCTCAAGCCCCACTTTTCCCATCTCCCCATGAATATTAACGAGGAAGAGCCGAGCGCTCCGTCACCTGCGTCGCAGGAAGGAGCCCATAAAATCGGGGTGATGGATGGCAAACATTCCCCCTCTGCTCCTTCCTCTAAATGGGAAGGAAAAAAAGGGCGAAAAAAAGATCTTTTTAAAATATTAACCCAGAGGGGTGTGGATGGGCTTGTTGGGCCCTTTCTCTCTCCTGTTCCCGAATGCACCTCCTAAATATTTAGGCTCTTACATAATTTTTTTCCTCGAGGAAGGAGTAGCAGGACCAGGAGAAGAAATTGTAACCAGAGAGGATAAACCCAGCTTTTATTTTTCCCCCCTCTTCCACTAAAGGGCAGCTCCTTTCTCTCCCCAAAAGCAGTTTAATGGCAACAGCTTGAGAGGGACAAAGTTTGAATATCCTTGTGCCGGAGAAAAGAGCAGAGCGAAAGCCCTGCTAATTACAAAAGTTGCTTTATGAAAGATAATTCAAAGCAATAATTTAGCAAACATAATCAAGTAGCGCAGATGGGGATTTTGATGAATAGTTTGCAACATGCAATTAGCAGCTCTTGCAGTTACATATCATTAACCCTCAGAGCACAAAAATTATTTTCTCATTATTAGATGAAAAGGTAAAATTAAGCTGACTAGACAGTAAAGGAACAAACTACAATTAATTACCTTCATTTATTACAGTCATTATTTTAAACTTTTTTTTTTTTACTCTGATAGATAGATGAAAACATCTAAATTAAAAGTTTTGTTCTGCTAAATGGGAGGTGAAACTTTGCGATGCTCGGGGTGCGGGGCCAGCCTGGCTCCATCCCGGCTCCATCCCAAATCCGGGGATCACTGGGAACCCCCTCATCACCCCCCATCATCCGTGCCAGGGATGCAGAGCCTGAGCATCCCTGCCTGTATCCCCCACCAACCTGGACCACTCCTGTCAGCCCCGTGGGGAATTTTGCGTATTTTTGAGGGAAAATATTTTTCCAGGAACGGAACTTTCCAGGAAAATACTTTTCGTGGAAAATAATTATGGGAGGCTTGCAAGAAATCTGGCCTTGCTGGGAATTAACCTGCCCAGGTGGCACCTTCTCATGGCCGTGGTCAGAAATCAGCCCGTCCCTTGTTGGGTTGGATGCTGAAAACTTCGATTTCGGGATTTGTGTTGGTGGCAGATGGTTCGGAGCTGCCAACTGTCAGCAAACGCACTAAAAAAATAAATTCAGGGAAAAAGAACGGAGGAAAAAAAATGAAGGAAAGAACCAGTTCTAACAGCCAGTGAAAAAACATGGATTAAAATACAGTTGGGAGGGTGGATAAGCTTGAAATATTTTCCCTGTCGCCGATGTGGGGGCTCAGCCCAAGAAATCCTGTGGTGCAGAGGAAGGGAAGAGCTTGGCCACTTTCTGCCTGAGCCAGCAGGGTTGGGATGATGTGGAAAAAAAAGGGGGGAAAAATAACCTAATGAACTGAACATTCTCTGTCTCTGCTCTCAAGAACTTTGCCAAAACATCGTTGAACTTGTCAGGCAATATTACAACAAAATTAAGAACCAGCAGCAATTTTCTCTTATTCGGGATCCCGCACTTTATAAAGTAAATTATTAATGCATTTTTTTCCTCCGTTAAGCAGTTATTTGCAGCAGTCTTGGTGTATTCCTCATTAGAAATAACATCATCTAAAGAACTTGTATTGATTCTTCTTTTTGCTCCCCCTTTTCTTTTTTAATCTCTGAATCGTGAACGTGAACAACATATTTCTGTGATGTTCCCTTTAACTAGAATTCTCAGGCTTTATTTTTATATTATTGATCTTTTTGACGTGAATTGCTTTTTGGCCTTGTGAAAATCTTGGGAGCTGCTCCTGCCTTTGGAGGAACTGGGGGGGGGCTGTGGAAGCAGGAGGGTGCGATGGGGCCTGGGGTGGGCGTGATGGGTTTGGGTGGGTGTGCGGTGGGTTTGAGGGGGGCGTGATGGGGCTGTGCGTGTTTGATGGGCCTGTGGATGTGTGTGAGGGGTTTGTGCGTGTTTCTGATGGATCTGGGGG
Organism: Callaeas wilsoni; assembly: GCA_013398955.1. Lineage (NCBI taxonomy): Eukaryota > Metazoa > Chordata > Aves > Passeriformes > Callaeidae > Callaeas > Callaeas wilsoni. The sequence continues at coordinate 36,766 of VWPU01005452.1, forward strand.
GGTGGGTGTGATGAATCTGTGGGTGCACAGTGGCTCTGTGCACACGTGTGAGGGATTTAAGGAGTCGGTTGGGCACAGAGGCACCAAAAGACCCCAGCACGTGTCTGGTTCCTCATGGCTGTCCAGCCCCATCACCCAGAGCTCTCCCAGGACAGTGGCTCCTTCCCATCTCCCCCTCCTTGCCACCCTCTCTCTCTCTCCCCAACTTCTTTACACATCAGCAAAAAAACACCCAAGGAAAATAGCGAAGGCTTGAATTAATTTTTTCATCACTTTTCTTCAACATTTGGGGTCTCTGTTGCCGCTTTCTCCCCCGACAGCTGTTCCTCGAGACTGAAAAAGAGCTCATTTGTGGTTTACTGCCACCAGTATTTAGATGGAAATAACCCACTACTTATCCTGCACTTGATCTCGTGGATGTAAGAATAAACTCTCCGCCGGTGCGATGCAAATCCCGCGCCTCTGGAGCGGGGATGCTGAGACGCTCCGAGCTCGCCGCCGCGCCGGGAGGAGGACCGGCTGCGCCGGGGGAGTTTTACCATTTTGTCAGTCAATTATAATAATATTTCTGCTTCCAAATGTTTAAAAAGTTGGCTTCGGAAGGTATAATCATGGCACAGAGGCCAGCCTGACAATAGTAATTAATTAGGCTATTACGCATTCTGCAGTGATAATTGCTTTGCTGGAAAGTCACCAGCCATGAAAAGGACCCGGCGCGTAAATGTAATTTATCAGACGGCGGCGATCCCGCGCCGCTGCCGCGCCTCACCTTGAGCCCACGGATGCTGCAGAGGGAGATGGAGGGGGAAAAGTGGGAATCAGGAGTACCTGGATGTGTAACGCAGAGGCAGAGCTCGCTGCGGGCTCTGCGGGTGGGCTGTGGGTTTGTGTCACCGATGGGCATCGTGGTGACGGGGAGAACGGGAATGATGGCGTCCTGATCCCACTGAACCAGGGCTGCTTCCAGCTCCCCCATTTTTAGCTGTTTTCTCCTCTTTTTAGCATGTTTTCAGATGTTGCCTTCTTGGATGTGGACGCAAGGTTTGGTTCTGCCTCAAGAAAGTGAGACTTTAGGCATTTTAATTATAAGACCTTGATTTCAGGGCTGATGTGGGCTTTTCCTGGGTGTTTATTCAGCTCTGTGTGAGGAATTACAGCAGCTTCAGTGTTGGGTGAGCCATCCCTGTGCGGGACTCGGAGCTGCTCCGCCAGGAATCTCCCCTGGCGTTTCAGTAAATTATCCCCCATCCAGAAAAGATCACTGGAAATGTTAAATATCTTTTTTTCACTGACATTTCCTAGAAGTTTAGTGGGGCTCTGGAAGAGCTGAGTGGGTGCCTGGCTCACCATCCTGCCAGTTGCCTGCAGTGGTGGTGCCCTGGCACTGATATGGGCCAGAATGTGCTGGAGCCCAGTGCAGGGGATGGGGCAGGAGCTGGGCTGGTGAAATGGCCCCAAATTCCTCGTCTGAGGGAACAGCCTCCCCAGCAAATGGCAGATCCTGCAGCTCCAGTTAGGATGCTGGTGGTAGTTAATGGATGGAAAGGCGTTACCCCGGGTCTGTGGGTGCTTCCTGGGAATTTGGGCTGAGGGCTGGTTCATCCCTCTCAGGAACCAGGAGGGAACCTGGATCTGTCCCTGGTGAGCCCACGGTGGAAGAGACAAGGTCCAGGGAACCATGGCATGGGGATGCTGCAGGTTCCTTCCCATCCCATCACGTTCCCAAGGGGGGATGTTCAGATCTCTGTAGGGATTGCTGAGGAGAGGGAAAGACTTCAAAAGTTCCTGTTGAAAAATGCTTTCTCTCTGTGACTTCAGGAATAAAAGGCAGTGCAAATACCTTGATTTGGAGTCTGGGCCAGCTCCTTGCCCCTGGCATGGGTTAGGGATGCAGAGGGGCAGGCACGGGTGATGGAGAGGGAATGGAGAACATTTGGGCTGGATCTTTGCTCTGCACCCTTTGGCTGATGCCAGCTCAGGAGAGATGAAGCTCTTCAGAGCGGCTGGGGCAGGTCCAGGCATCCCCATGGCCCTGTGTCTGCTCTCGCTCCCCTCCTGTGCACCCCGAAGGGTTTGGGAATGGGGGAGTCACCCAGGGCTGATGCCATGAGCAGCCCAGCACCGCTGTGTCCCCACATCCTTACAGATCCCCCAGCAGGGCTCACCCCACCGGCAGATTCTGCGGGCACGGCGCTGTCCTGCTCCAGCACACGGGCAGTGCCGGCTCCTGGCTGCCTCCTCCCTCCTTCCCCCTCTTTACTATTATTATTTTAAAGCGCCCTGAAGCCAAGCATTTTTGCAGAACACTGGAGAAAAGCCCCCAAATTCCTCCTCCGCTGGAACTGCGGTGCTGAGAAAGTAGGTTTGTGTACGAGCCGCTATAAAAAGCCCAGCTTATACAATTTTAACAATAGAAAAATGATCTTTGTGCTCCAGTGCCTGCAAGCTCCGGAGGAGAAGGCGGCTTGCTCAGGTGGCTGCTGGATTACAAATGAGCCGTTTGCTCTGGGTTGGAATGACAAGCGGTGGCAGTCCGGGCTGGCAGGGTGAGCCAGGAGCTCTGCTGGCCCAAGGGAGGGAAAAGATGCTCCGGTGTGGGAGCTGCCACTGGACTGAGGCCCAAAGTTCAGGCTTTGATAATTAGCCCATTGGTGGCTTAAGAGCAATTTAATTGACTGTTTCCCTATCACAATAGTGTATCTGCTGGGTGGGCACCTCTTCCTTCATCGCTGGGTGGGAGCACCCAGTTTGGCTCCAGCTGGACATTTTCCAGCTGGGAATGGGTCACTTCCATCCCTGACACCTGTGCCCTCATGTCACACTGCTGCCCCATCCCATCCACTCCAGGTGGGGCTGGAAGTGAGGGGTAACCAAGGGGACCTGGTGGGCAACAGCCCCTGCCCCGAGGTGTCACTGTGCCTTGAAAAATTAAAGGGAGTAAATGATTCATGCTCATAAATGTTGGATGGGAACAGGCAGCAGATTAATGTTGTTGGGTTATTGGGATGCGGCTGGTGTGAGTGTCACCAGCACCCCGGTACCCCAAGGGGTAGCCGAGGGGGACAGGGACAGGAGCAAGAGGACATCTCCCAGTCTTGGTGTGAGCGTCACTTCCACCCCCAGCGCCATCCCGGGAGGGTGGCTGGGGAAGGCCGTGCGCCGGATCCGGCCCGGCAGGCACAACAACGGGAAGGCTTCTTTATTTCTTATTTAAGCGCCGACATTAAATTATAATTTTCATTTACTCAGAGTGCATCAATGATTTAGGGCGACGTGACATGGCAGCGGCACAAGGAGTTTAGCCACAGGCAGCGGGCGGCTGCGTGGGGCACGGAGCGGGCACGGAGCGGACACGGAGCTGCGCCGAGGGGACCTGTGTGCCGGCTTTGGTGGCACCGGTCCCGCTGGCTTCGGCCGGTTCCTTCCTCCAAGCCCGTCCCTGACCCCTTTATCCCTCTCCCCACAGGTGATTGCAATTAGTAAGAGAAGCAAGGAGGCTGAGACGGCTTTCCTGAGCGTTTACAAGCAATTGCTCGAAGCTCCAGGTAAGCAGCGCGGTGGCGACCTGGCTGCCTAACGAGTCGCGTGCCGGTGCCGAGAGGAGCCAGCGAGGACGGCTGGCGTCGCCGACCGCGGCCGGCGCATGGTGCTCTGGAGATCCCAGCCGAAGAGAGGAGAGGAAGCAGCTTTTGCCATCGCTGCGTTTCAGCCCCTGAGCCAAATGCATCTTGACATTAGGAAAGGAATACATTTGCTCAGCCCGTGTAGTAACACTGCGGCTATTCCCACTTGTCTGTTCGACGGTAAGTTGACCGAAACGGCCGAGCGCCGGCTCGCAGCACGAGCCGCGGGGACATCCTTCCCCTGAACACCCCGTGGCCAGGGCGCCGCTCTGTCCTGGGAGGGGGAAACTGAGTCACGGGGCAGCCCTGAGGTTTGTGTTGGCAGAGCCAGAGCTAGGGACAGGTGAGGGGCTGGGAGCCCCCTCCTGCTGCTCCCCACTTCGGGTGGGTTCGTGTGTGCCAGGCACGGAGCATCCCCCGGCACGTCGGGCACTGAGAGCTGCAAACGGCTGAAGATGCGCGGAAAGGCTCCTGCAGGGCCACTAATTCATTTTCCAGACATTTAGGAATAACAAAATGTTTTAATGATTTCTTAGGGGAATTAGGGAGACATATTTTTGTCCTCATTAAATTTTCTGCTGTGCTACGGGAACCAAATGTCAGCTCGGTTTCCAGAACCCAGTTATCTTCCCTCCCCACCTCCCCACGCTCACCCACCGGCTCCTCCCGCCTGCACACGCCTGCACATGGATGCGCACACATGCACGCCCCAAAACTGTTTCCCTGTGCTCTCTGCACTCCTCCTCCTCCTCTTCTCCTCTCTCTGTATTCCACAGCATCATCTCTTGCTCCCCAAATCCTCCCTCCCGCGGTTCATCCCCGTCTGTTCCATGTCCACATGTCTCTCGACAGGCGAACTCTTTGTGGAATACTTTCCAAGCGCCACATAAGTCCTGATTCGACATTTTTTGCTTTGAATGGCTGCTGTCAACACAAATCTCTGGCAGAGACTGTAACGGAGCCTGATTGCTCAGCAAGTATTTTGATAAGTGAGCTGGCTGTGTGTCTGTAATTACGGGAGAAAACCGTAAATCTTTTGGATATTGTTCACACAGATGTGGCGTGAAGGGAAGGGGGGGAAGCAGTAAAATGTGTTAAAAGCATAATTAATGTCATTGTTGTTGGGGATGATTTGATTTAAGGCTGACTTTGACTCGTGGAGGGATTCGTAGGGCGCTGGTGGATGCGTTTGAGCAGGCTGGGATGGGGTGGCAGAGGAGAGGCCATCCCGGTGGAGAGGTGACAACACCACGGAGGTACTGTGGGTGTCCCATGGGTGCACCACGGGGGACCCGTGCTCCTCCTGGAGCCAGGCAGCAGCATGGAATGTGGGCTGGGTCCAGCGGCCCTGGCACCGGGATGAGCTGGTGATCCCCAGGGATACAGGTGCTCCCTGGAGCTGTGCCTGCTCAGGAGAAGGTGAGGAGCGCTCAGAACTGCCCCCGTCCCTGCTAGCGAGCATCCAAGGGAGGGCCATGGAGATGGCGAAGGGTCTGGAGGAGGAGCCATGTGAGGAGCAGCTGAGGGCACTTGGTTTGTTCAGCCTGGAGAAGAGGAGACTGAGGGAGGCCCTCATCCCAATCCACAGCATCCTCATGAGGGGCGGGGCAGGGGCAGCTCCGATCTCTGCCCTGTGAGCAGGAACAGGACCCAGGGAACAGCTGGGGCTGTGTCAGGGACATTTAGGTTGGATATCAGGAAAAGGCTCTTCCCCAGGAGAGTGCTGGGGCACTGCCCAGGCTCCCCAGGCAATGGTCACAGCCCCAAGGCTGCCAGAGCTGCAGGAGTGTTTGGACAACTCTCTCAGGCACAGGGTGGGATTGTCGGGGTGTCTGTGCAGGGCTGGGAGTTGGACTCCTGTATCCTTGTGGTCCCTTCCAGCTCAGGCTATTTTGTGATTCTGTGATCCTGCTGCAGCACGGCCGGTGCCGCTAAAGGATGGCCAATGACGCCAGCTAGTGGTGGCACTTATATATGTATTTATTTATTTAATTTATATCTAGAAACTATATCTATATAGTGGGTGAGGGTCCGGAGTGACAGATCAGTGTGCCAGGGCAGCCACACACTGTTTCCCACGGGAGCTGGCTGTGCCGTTGGTGGGTGATGCTGCACCATGGCCCCGGAGCGTGCGGTGCCCTAAGGTCCCGTTTAGGCACACGTGTCCCTCGTGTCACCCGTCTGCAGACCTGACCTGGGTGTCAGGTCTAACCCGTCCCAGTGGAAGATGTGATCCACGGAGCAAGGAACCACACCCCAATATCTCACTGTGGTGCCAGAGCCGGCCCCACAGCCGAGGATGGCGTTTCCCAGGGGATGGGCAGTGTGGCGTTAGCCCAGCGCAGTTATTCCAGCCGGGAGTTTGGCACCTGCACTGCCCTGCCTGATGCAAAGGTTTGCTCTTCCCTTCCCAAAGCTCTGCTCCCACCACTCCATCCCAGGCTGGCAGCTCCAAACAGGGAACAGCACACAGGGGGATCACCCCAGCTGTATTTCAGCAGGGCTGCAGCTCATGGGAAGGAAAATGCTGACCTGAGGAAAATCCCTGGTGCTTTATCGCTCAGACCCACTTTTCCCATATTATTTCTCATCTTGGAGGCAGGGGGAGTTGCCGGTGTGGATCGAACAGGGCCTGGCCCAGCGTTTATCTCCATGGAGGCAGCTCACCGGCTGGCACGGAGCCTCCTGCCAACACCCCCAGGGCTGGGGAGCGCGGGGGGGACCTCGGCAGCCCCCGGGAGTGCAGGGTTTAATTATCCATATCCTTATCTCCTCTCATGTACTTAGGGGTGTTATTAATGGCTGTGGGAGCATCCAGGCTGGCTGGGGCTGTGCTGCATCGCTGCCGTCCCGCACCCTTGGATGGGGAACCAGCCCGTGGGATGCTGAGCTGAGACATGCCAGGAGCTGAAGGATGCCGTGAGCATCCCAGGAGGGTCCCAGCTGGAGCCAATCCCTGTTTCAGTGCCAAAGCTGACAGTGCTCGGCATTTGCCTCTGGATCCTCATGGCCAGAATCCGGGCACAAACCTCTTATTCCATCCATTCGTGGGGTCTTTGTGATGTCCAGCAGAAAGAAGGGAGAATGTTCCCTGTGGAGGAGGATGTTCCAGGGGCTTTTGGTCTGGCAGTCACTAATCCTGCGGGGAAGCTGCGTGGTGGGTGCTGTGGTGGGCCCCACACCCCACAGCCATGATGCTGTGAGATGGCAGGGCAGCAGTGGGGCACAGACCCCCAAATCCCATTTGGAGGAGCACGCGTCTTGGCATTTCTTGTTTGCAAGGAGCATCCAAGGCCATGAACCAAATCCTGCATATTTTGGGCAGGTTCACCCCAAAGTCGTCTAGTGCTGTGTTTGACCTCCAAATCCCATGACATGGCCTCCTTCATCCCACACCGCTTTGGTCTCAGCCAGGGACTTGCTGAGCAGCAGAGCTGCTCTGTGTCCCATTCCGAGTGGAGGCAGCCGGTTGTTGGAATTTTTTTCTATCACCGTTATTATCTTTCACCCTTGGATGCTTGCCACGTGTCCACGCTGGTAGCACGCCCAACTCCATCCCACTTCCCTGTTTGTCTAACTTTTTGACCCTGGAGAATTCAAATCTATTTTCTTTCCTCTTTTTTTTCTACGAAAAAAATCCAATCAAAAAAAAACCCTCCAAAACTATATTAACCTGGCTCAATAGGAGGCATTTTCTTGAACTTATTAAAAAATCCAGACTTGTAAATTAATTTGTTCATGTTGTACAATGGCAGTGCAGATGGACTCATTAGCATGCACACAACAAATAATTATAGATGAATTTTTAGCTGGCCTGCTTAATGGGCTTGCTGGGTTAATTATGTCAATGTATAATTACATCAGCCCTGGGAGACATAATGGCACACCCCGCTGAGCAGACACTAGCTAATGATGGTGTAATGCTGACAGAGGGAAGACGGACGGCTCCGGATGCACCTGCTTACCTCGGCACAAACCTCCATTGTCTGTGCCCAAACCGGCCCTGCCGGAGCCACCGGTGCCGTGGGTGCCACCGGCTCACGCCGGGAGGTGATGCCCCCATGCCCCCTGCCCGTCCCTCCGTGCCTCGGGGCTGGCAGTGAAAGGCAGGACCTCAGGGATAATCCCATGGCACCTGGAATGGCAGGACCTGGCGTGTCCCCATGGCTCTTGGAATGGCAGGACTCAGGATATCCCCATGGCTCCGGGAATGGCAGGACTCAGGATATCCCCATGGCTCCTGGAATATCAGGACTCAGGATATCCCCATGGCTCCTGGAATAGCAGGTCCTGGTGTGTCCCCATGGCTCCGGGAATGGCAGGACTCAGGATATCCCCATGGCTCCTGGAATATCAGGACTCAGGATATCCCCATGGCTCCTGGAATAGCAGGTCCTGGTGTGTCCCCATGGCTCCGGGAATGGCAGGACTCAGGATATCCCCAGGCTCCTGGAATATCAGGACTCAGGATATCCCCATGGCTCCTGGAATATCAGGACTCAGGATATCCCCACGGCTCCTGGAATTGCAGGACCTGGCATGTCCCCATGGCTCCTGGAAAGGCAGGACCTGGCATGTCCCCATGGCTCTGAGAAAGGCAGGACTCAGGATATCCCCATGGCTTCTGGAACAGCAGGTCCTGGCGTGTCCCCATGGTTCCGGGAAAGGCAGGACTCAGGATATCCCCATGGTTCCTGGAATTGCAGGACCTGGCATGTCCCCGTGGCTCAGGGAATGGCAGGACCCGGAGGTGTCCCCACAGCACCTGGAGAGGCAGGGCCCGGGGTGTGCCCCTGGCATGGGGAGGTGGGAGAGGGCCGGTGGAGGGCCATCCCTGCTGCTCACCGCCCATCCCGCATCCCGCAGACCCCGCTCCTGTGCTGGAGGCTGCCCGGAGCCTGGAGGATCGGCTGCAGCAGCTCCAGCGCCTCGAGCCCGAGCCGCCGCCCCTGAAGGATCTCAGCCGCCCCTGGAAGAAGCACACGGAGCTCGTCAGCACCAAAGGTACCGCCCCGCTGGGGAAGGGTGGCAGCCGCGGTCCCCGGCGGGGCTCCCCGTGTGCCGCCTCTGAGCATCCCTGGAATGCAGGGTGTGTCCCAGGGCCAGGACCGGCCCCCTGGCCACCGCTGCTGTCCCCTCCGCAGCCGTGTGACTGTGTCCCCCCGCAGAGCGCAGGGAGGGGAAGTCGCCGGCAGCCGAGCCCCCGCTCCCCGGCCTCGACGGCAAAGCGCCGAGCACAGAGACCTCGCTGCAGAGAAATGAGGCGGACAAGCAAAAGTACGTGAGTGCCAGGAATGGGGTCGTTCTGGGGTGCTGTGGGGACACGTGGCTCTGTCCCCGCTCCTGCACGGGGGTGTCCATCCATCCCCCTTCTCCTTCCCTTTGCTGTCCGGTCGGGAGCGGTCACATCCTGCTCAGAAACCCGGCACCGTCTCAGACACTCCCAGTGTCCGTCTGTCTGTCCATCCCCAATCCCAGCTGGTTTTGGGGAAGCAGCGGGCACGGGCAGAGCCGGGACAGGTCCCTCCTGCTGTCCCCTTGCGCTGTATCCCTGGCACACGGCTTTGCTCGGACTAATGGATTGAATCCAGGTCACTGGGTGAACCTCATTAGATGACCTTTTAATTTGGAGGCTCCCGGCCTTCTCGGTGCCTTCATTGTCATTCCTTAACACGCTGCACCGGGAAACAAATGAAGAATCTTTAAACCCTAAATTGCAGATCTCTGCGAGTAAGTTCCTGGCAAGTGCAGGCTATAAATAATGCAGAATAACTTTTCCCTGATTGCTTCCCCCTCCTCCAGTTAATTACAGGTGGGGGTGGGCTGCCATCCCCCCCTCAGAGGGGTTTCAGCCTCAGAAATCAGGGACCGTTTTCAACCCAAAGTGAATTTTCTTACACTTGGGGCAATAAACCCATTAACACTGGGGTGTAACATGGCTTAAACACATCCTGGTATCCACTGGTGGGTCTTCCCTGGCTTCAGTGAGTGATGGGGTGGAGGAGAGGGTGCAGTGAGGGATCTCTGGGTGATTTTGGGGGGCTGTGGGGTTGGCACAGCCGCGGTGCCCCCGGTACATCCCTGGTGCTCGTCTCTCGCAGGGGCCTGCAGGAAGCTCAGGTCACCTTGGCCGCTCGGCTGGGGGAGGCAGAAGAGAAGATCAAAGTGCTCCACGCAGGTAGTGGGGCTGGGACAGGGGCTGCTGACCATGGGGGGCCAAGCCCCCACCCCACAGCTCACCCTCCTCTTCCTCTTGCCAGCGCTGAAGGCCACCCAGACGGAGCTGCTGGAGCTGCGCTGTAAATACGACGAGGAAGCTGCATCCAAGTAAGTTCCCAGCACAGCTGGGTTGTGCTCAGAGCTGAACTGAGCCGCTTTTGCCAGCACTGGGACATCCCCGTGATGCTGCTTGAGGAGCTGACATGCTTCAAGCCACTGCAGGAACATCCTGAGTCGTGGTGTCACCAAAACTGCTGGAAAAACAGAAACTCTCCAACATCTTTTGAGTGCTGGAGAACCAAGGCATTGCTTTGTTCTGGCCAGGATGTGCAACAGAAATAATTTCATCCACACATGCCCGGGTTGTGCAGTGAAAATCATTCCATCACACGCGGTTCTTTACCAGACCTTTCACGTATTTATACATAAAAACCTCACAGAAATTCAAGTTCATTGGTCTTAAATTACACAATTCTTAGTATTCGATCTCCTATTGGTTATTGATCCCTTCGCCTTCGATGTTAATTGGGTCCTCATTCTTCGGTTCTCTTATCTTTCCCCAGACCAACTGTCTCCCACCCACCAGGGGGCAAATGTTTGTTAATGTTCGCTTATCTCCTGTTTTTCTCCTGGCTACTCCAAATTCTTCCCCCAGTGAACAGAATCTTTTGAAGAGAAACTTCAATTCCCCTCCCCCTGGGCAAAGGCGAACAAGCCCGTGACTAAAGTTACAAAAAAATTTTGAAAGTTGTATCATTCCCAGCAGCGGGATTCCTCATCCCAAAGCTTCCTGCCCGTGCCCTGGGCTGTGTCCGTGCCTCCACACATCTGACACCACTTGTTTTCTGTCACAGGGCAGACGAAGTCGCCATGATCATGACCAACCTTGAAAAAGCCAACCAGGTGAGGCAGGAGCTGACTTTGCAGGAGCTGATTGGGTTGGCCCCGCAGAGCCTGGGGTGCTGCACCCACCCCGAGCATCCACGTGGCCTGGATGGCTGTCCCCAAAACTGATAAGGGGTTGACAGGCACCAGGATTGGGAATCCAAAGGAGAGCTCAGGTTTCCTCCCCCTGGTGGGACTCCCTGCCCCATATGTGGGGTCACAGGTGTGTTTGGGATTCTGCCAGGCTCCATTTGGCTGCTGGAGCTGGCACTTGTCACCTCCAGCATCTCATGGGTGTTTTAGGGCGCAACCCACACTGCTCCCGTGTTAGATTCTGGTGTAATCACTCCTGGTCCTGTCCATTCCTCTTAATTAGTTTTATTTCATTCTGAAAATGCAGGTACAAATAAATTCATGAGGATAATAAAAGAGGCCTAAAGAACAAATTGTATAAATAAAACCATCCTTTTGTGTGGAAAAAAGGGAGTGTCCTGGAGGTGGTCTGCAACCAGTGCCCAAGGATTGGGATCAGGAACCATGTTAGGACATGGGGACCTTAAATACATGGGGGGAGCTTAAATACCTGGGCTGGGCTTATAATGCTGGAGATGGGAGCAGGATGCTCAGGAGAGGCACGAATTGGGGCAGATCCTGGACCCCGTGTGGGGTGGGATGAGCCGCAGCTCCTGGTCTGATTCCTGTTTTGTTCTCTTGCAGCGGGCGGAGGCGGCGCAGAGGGAAGTGGAGAGCTTGCGGGAGCAGCTGGCAGCCGTCAACAGCTCCCTGCGCCTGGCCTGCTGCTCCCCGACCGGCACCACGGGGGTGAGAGCATCCCTGGGGCCTGGAGCATCCCTCGGGGCCAGGAACATCCCTGGGGCCCGGAGCTTCCCTCGGGGCCAGGAACATCCCTGGGGCCTGGAGCATCCCTCAGGGCCAGGAACATCCCTGGGACCCGGAGCATCCCTGGGGCCCAGAGCATCCCTGGGACCCGGAGCTTCCCTCGGGGCCAGGAACATCCCTGGGGCCAGGAGCACTCCTTAGGGCCAGGAACATCCCTGGGGCCAGGAGCACCCCATTACGACAGAGAGCATCTGTCACAGCCAGGAGCATCCCATTGCACTTGGGAGCACCCCGCTGATGCAGGAGCACCTTTTTGTGTTTGGGAGCACCCACCGTGTTGGGGAGCAAGCCCAAAATGCCCGAGGAGTGTTTCCACCCTGAGGTGGTGGCACTGGCCGTGCCCCTCAGCCTCTCACGGAGAAGGGGACATGCACCCCCACAGCACCAAAATGCGCCTGGGAGACCTTTAAGGGCAGAAGGAAGGTCTGTTCCTCCCCAGGGCTCTGTCACCAGGGTCCCCATTGCACCAGGCTGAGCCCTGGGCTCACCTGCTTCCTACGGGGACATGTCCGATGGGGAGGGGGCCCTTGTCCCCGTGTTGGGGGCCGGGAGCTGACAGTGTCCCCTCTCCCAGCAGGACAAAGTGAACTATTCCATGTGCTCAGGGTCGAGGTTGGAGGCAGCTCTGGCTGCCAAGGACCGGGAGATCCTGCGGCTCCTGAAGGACGTCCAGCACCTCCAGAGCTCGCTGCAGGAGCTGGAGGAGTCCTCTGCCAACCAGATCGCCGAGCTGGAGGGGCAACTGGCCGCCAAGAACGAGGCCATCGAGGTGCGCCCACGGGGGCTCGGGGCGTGCCGGGGGTGGAGGACACGGGTCCGGCCGTGCCGGGTGTCCACCAGGAGCCGGCTGCAAGGACACCCCTCCTCTGCTCCACAGAAGCTGGAGGAGAAGCTGCAGGCCCAGGCGGACTACGAGGAGATCAAAACGGAGCTGAGGTATGGCTTGACAGGCACCCACGGCCACCTCGCCGGTATCCCGGCTGGCCAGGTGCCGCCGGCACCCGCGGCACGCTCCCACAGCCGTGACACTCAGCCACCGCGTCACCCCCTTGTCTCCCTCCCAGCATCCTGAAGGCGATGAAGGTGGCCTCTGCCGGCTGCAGCCTCCCCCAGGCAAGTGCCGCGGTGCGTTCCGAGGCGCTGGCCGGGCTGTGCCGGCCCTGCCGCCGGTGCCTCCGCCGCCCGTCCCCATCTCGGCTTGGCTCCTTGCAGAGCATCTCGAAGGCAGAGGAGGCCCTGCTGCTGGGGAAGGAGGCTTTCTACCCCTCCCAGAAGTACCTGCTGGAGAAGCCCAGCCTGCTGGCCAGCACTGGTAGGGACCCTGGGGTTCTGTGGCATCCTGCTGGGAACATCCCTGGGAATGTGGGTGGCGGGGACGGATCCTGCCCTAACTGTGGTGGGGTGGAGGAAGGACGGGGGGTGGGATGCCACCTGGGGAAACTGAGGCAGGAGCTGTTTGGCTGCGGGGCTGTGCCAGAGCCGTGACTGGGGAGACTCTAGTGCGTCTCCCTCTCTCTCCTTCATCTCTAGAGGAGGATCACTCCGAAGACGAGTCGGGGAAGGATCCACTGGGCATGGAGCAGCCGTACCCATCCCCCCATCACGCTCCAGCCGAAGACCCCGCGTCCCCCACTCCCCTCCCACCGCTGCCTGGCCCCGGCGTGGCCCCCGACGGTCCTCGGACTTTCTCGCTGTCCCCCTTTCCAGGGGGCGAGCGGCTTTCGGGGGACCCCAAGGCCCCCCACCTCCCGCTGCCCAGCTACAAGAGCGAGAGCAGCAGTGGGGGACCACCCTTCCCCTCCTCCTTCTTTGGGCCCAAAAACAGCACCGTGCACCCCGTCCCCGCTCCGGCCGCCCGTGCCACCAGCCCACCTGGCGAGCCCTCCGAGGGCAGCGCCGGCAGCTCCGCCGAGGAGGAGCAGCTGGACACGGCCGAAATCGCCTTCCAGGTGAAGGAGCAGCTGCTGAAGCACAACATCGGGCAGAGGGTCTTCGGGCACTACGTGCTGGGGCTGTCGCAGGGCTCCGTCAGTGAGATCCTGGCACGGCCCAAGCCCTGGCACAAGCTGACGGTGAAGGGCAAGGAGCCGTTCATCAAGATGAAGCAGTTCCTCTCCGACGAGCAGAACGTGCTGGCCCTGAGGACTATCCAGGTGCGCCAGAGAGGTGAGTGGTTGGGGTGGCCCCGGCCGACGGGTCCTGCCCCGAGATGCTGCACACAGTGCTGTGGCATCCCCTCCCAGTGCACCCCAGTTCACCCTGGCAGCACTCTGGGGTGCCCCGTGCCATGGCAAGGGGTGCACCAGACCGTGATGTGCTGGCAAGATGGGCTGGGACGCTGGTCCCACCAGTGGCACTCCGGGATTTTCCCTGGTGGGATGGAGGTGGCTTCCGGGTGGGATGAACCCTGGCAAATGGCAGCAATTAACAACAACCCATCGCTGTGGAAGCTGCATCCCTGGACGTGCTTTACTCATTTATTCTGACAAGTGCCATTTAATTATTCATTAGGCTGTTCCGTGCCGTATGAATCAATGTGCTTGGGAATATTTCATTAAAATAATGAAGTTTTAGTGCTGCGGAACGTCGGTGCATTGTTGGCCCTGCCATGGAATGGCGACTCCCATCTCCGGTGATAGCGGCTGCCGGTGCCATCTCAGCAGTGGCAGCTGGTCACTCGAGTCCCTGTGGTGGCACCAGGACTGGACAATCCATGGTTCCACGCACCTGCTGGTTTCAGCCTGGAGGGCTCTGATTTATCCCCTGGATCTGATCCATCATTAACACTTCTCCTGCGCAGCCAGGAGGGCACAGTGCCAGGGATGGGGACGTGTCCCTGTGCCCGTGTCTCCGCTCCTGGCGGGGAGCAGGTGCCCTTGGTTGGGGCGAGCAAGGTGGTGGGAGATGCCGTGCCAGAGTGAGGAGCTGGCAGCCAGGGCTACCAGGGCTCCCTGTGCTCCGGTAGCGACTAATCGGGAGTGACATTTGTCTTCAAACCAGCATCCCTAAAAATAACTGAACATGAGGAGCAGTAAATACTTCCTGACATACAAGTGGAGCTTGTGAAACCAGCGCCGGTGACAAAGCTGTTATCCTGCCTCTTTGATCAGGTAGCATCACGCCGCGGATCAGGACACCGGAGACCGGCTCCGACGACGCCATCAAAAGCATCCTGGAGCAGGCAAAGAAGGAGATTGAGTCACAGAAGGGAGGTAGGTGCAACCACGGGGGTGGCTCCACGGGTGGCCGAGTCCCTGCTCTGCCCCATGGCAGCAGCACCCAAAGGGATGCCAGTGACTGGGTGCTCCCTGGCTGTGCGTCCCATCCCAAAAATGGGCTTTTTGGGGGATTTTTCACCCACTGACATCCATGGAGAATTTTTTGGAGCATGTTGGAAAGAAATACTATAAGAGATGGAAGAGTCCTCATGCAGCAGGGTTCAGATCTGGGCTTTCAGAAACTTTGGAAGCACTCTTTTTCTTCCCCCTGCCCCAAACCAGATGATTAAATGAGGATTCAGGATCCATCTGGCACGAGGAATCATTAAAGCAGCTGCTCTCGCAGTCAATTACAAGAAATGAAATACATTAAAACAGGTAGTCTGCTGAGAAAGCAGAATCCCGGAGAATTAAATTAGACGGGAACGGTGGAAAAACAGACAGGGAAAACAAACATGTTTGTCTATTGCATTGTTGGTGATGGGATTTATTTTGCAATCATCAAAAAAGGAGCTGGCTTTGAGTTGGGATGTTAAAGCTTTTACATTATGGGTTCTGCTGGTCCAAACCAGATCGGGATAAACCCCTTTTCTCCCACACTTTGAATTATGGCCACAAAGTAAAGGATGTGTGCTGCTCCTCGGGGTGCCCTCACCCCCTTTTCTCTGCAGGGGAGCCCAAAACGCCGTCGGCGTCACAGGCAGTGGCCAACGGGGCGAGCGGCAGCAGCTCGGAGGACGCCATCAAGAGCATCCTGGAGCAGGCGCGGCGGGAGATGCAGGCGCAGCAGCAGGCGCTGCTGGACATGGAGTCGGGGGCCAGCGGGCGCGGGGGGGACACGGCGCCCGCCGAGCGCTCCACGCTGGCCACTGTCAGCCAGAACATCACCCCCACCTACGTCAAGCAGGAGGAGGGCAGCGGGGCCAGCCCCGGCCCCCCGCAGACGCCCCTGGCCGTGCTGTCCCCCGCCGCCTTTGTCCAGAGCATCATCCGGAAGGTGAAGTCGGAGATCGGCGACGCCGGCTCCTACTTCGACCAGCACTGGGCGTCGGAGCGGAGCCTGCTCAGCCGGCCCTACACCTCCGTGTCGCCTTCGCTGTCTTCCTCCTCCTCAAGCTACTCCAGCATGGCCAACGGCCGGGGCTGGCTGCGGGGTGAGCCCGGCGAGGGTGGCACCAACGAGGACGAGCTGCCGCTGGCGGACGAGGAGCCCCACCGGCTGTCGGAGATGAAGGCGGAGGGAGCTGGCGCGGAGCCAGCGGCTGGTGGGCGTCTGTCCTACTACCCCACGTATGTGCCACGGACCCTGAAGCCAACAGTGCCGCCACTGACGCCGGAGCAGTACGAGATGTACATGTACAGGGAGGTGGACACGCTGGAGCTGACCCGGCAGGTCAAGGAGAAGTTGGCCAAGAATGGCATCTGCCAGAGGATCTTCGGAGAGAAGGTACCAGCCTGGAGAAGGACGGTTTGGTGTCCCCTCTGCTCCATGACCCAGAGGCTGGGGCTCATTTGTGGCCTTCACCAGCTCCTTACAGAGTCTTCCTCTTCCCTGGTCCATCCTTGGAGGACTCTGAGTCCTGAGGGTCTGACCAAACCCGTCTCCCAGTGGCCACCACTAATTGGTCGGTGGCACTTCCGACCAAGAATGCCCAGTCCCCTGAGCGGAGCCCTTCGGGGACCAGCCTCCCACCCCACTGGGTATCCCAGGGAGACCCACCATCAGCCCCCACGGCAGGGGACAAAGGGTCCAGACATGCTGTGGGGCAGCGGGTGGCAGTGGGTGGCATCCTGCGCCCCCTCCCCTGAGATGGGGGTGGAGGGCAGGCAGCTTCCCAGCACCGGGGGCACTGTACCCCACCTTCGGCGGGTAACACCTGCGTGGTGCCCAGGTGCTGGGACTGTCCCAGGGCAGCGTGAGTGACATGCTGTCGCGGCCCAAACCGTGGAGCAAGCTGACGCAGAAGGGTCGGGAGCCCTTCATCCGAATGCAGCTCTGGCTGACGGACCAGCTGGGCCAGGGGATCAGCCAGCAGCCCACACCCTCCCAGGGTAAGTGACACCACTGTCCCCGTGGTCCTCATGTGCCATCAGTGTTCCCACCACTTCTGTGTCCATCCCCCGCATCCCAGTGAGTTTGTCCTGCTCCCACCCCAGCATTGGGAAGAGCTGTCCCTGCCACCTCCAACACCAACACCCAAATCCTGAGAAGCCTCTTTCATCTCCAACCCCCTTCATTTAAAACAAAAACAAAAGGAAAGCCACGTTAAAAGTCTTGGGCTTTGTGCCTGACGTAAAGCAGTAACTGGATTTTTTTATTATATTAGTGGCATTTTCTGTCTTTAATTATTCCACCACCACCTCCTGCTTTGCCGTAGCCACTGGAGAGGCTTGGCTGGTATCCCTTCTCTCCAGAGGGCAAAGCCACGGGCATCCCCCAAATGACCCTCCTGCTCCTGCCGGGTCCCTGAGCTGTTCCTACCCTCCGTCCCCGCTGACCCCTCTGCCCCGGTGTCACACAGCCAGCCCGGCGGAGCCCCAGCCGTCCCCCTCGCCGCCCCCCAGCCCCACTGAGCACGAGAAGGGCTGCCAGGAGCCCCTCACCCTGGCCTTGGAGAGCAGCAAGGAAAACCAGCAGCCCGAGAGCCG
This sequence comes from Callaeas wilsoni, assembly GCA_013398955.1. NCBI lineage: Eukaryota > Metazoa > Chordata > Aves > Passeriformes > Callaeidae > Callaeas > Callaeas wilsoni. Next base: position 54,260 of record VWPU01005452.1, read on the forward strand.
CTCGACGCCTGCGCTGGGAGGGAAGACGTATCCCAACAGCCAGGGACCTGTGGGCATCCAGGAGATCGTCGCCATGTCCCCCGAGCTGGACACGTACTCCATCACCAAGAAGGTCAAGGAGGTCTTGACGGACAACAATTTAGGTGTGGACCCTCTCTCTGCCCAGGTTTTTGGGAGCTGCTGGTGAGACTGCGTGGATCCAGCACCTCAATTCCTGTAGATGCAACCCCCCTGCCCCCTCCAGATATTTTTCTGTGGGTGCTCATGGGAATTCCGGGAGGATGCTGGCTGGGAAATGGGGTGCACCTGCTCTGCAGGGGCACTGCAGCGCCCGTCCCGCTGCTCTACCCCCTCTAACCACCTCTGCTTCTCCTCCGCCAGGCCAGCGGCTGTTTGGGGAGAGCATCCTGGGCCTGACGCAGGGCTCGGTGTCCGATCTCCTCTCCAGGCCCAAGCCGTGGCACAAGCTGAGCCTGAAGGGGAGGGAGCCCTTCGTCCGGATGCAGCTCTGGCTCAACGACCCCCACAACGTGGAGAAGCTGCGCGACATGAAGAAGCTGGAGAAGAAGGGTGAGGAACGGGGTGACACGGCCCCACTGGGTGTGGGGTGCAGGCTGAGGGAGGGTCCCGGGCCAGGGGGCGAGCGGCGCCAGCTGGGTGTCCTCTCTCGCAGCCTACCTGAAGCGCCGGTACGGGCTGATGAGCGCCGGCTCGGACAGCGAGTCCCCCAGCGCCCGCTCCGAGTGTGCCAGCCCCAGCGCGCCGCCTCAGGACCTCAGCCTGCTCCAGATCAAGAAGCCGCGGGTGGTGCTGGCACCGGAGGAGAAGGAAGCCCTGAAGAAAGCCTACCAGCTGGAGCCATACCCCTCCCAGCAGACCATCGAGCTGCTCTCCTTCCAGCTCAACCTCAAGACCAACACCGTGATCAACTGGTTCCACAACTACAGGTACGGACTCTCCCGGGCTTTGGGGATCTGATGGTGCTGTGCCACGGAGGGGGTGTCATCGTTCCACTTCCAGCCTTCCCAGTCACTCTTCTCTAGATGGGCGGTGCAGACCCACTGGAGGTCCCCAGGTGCACCCCAGGCTGGTAGGTGCTGGTGGCTACCTTGACCAAGTCATCTTGAGCATCTAAAGAGGTTTCCATGCTCATATCCACCTGCTCACCCCAGAGCAGGAGCTCTGCTTTGGGGGAGGGAAAACCTTGTGGAGGCTGCAGGAGCACAGAATCCATCCCCCCAGCAGCCCAGCCCTGGGAAGCAGCACAGGTTTCATCCCTGGGTGGTATTGTAGTGGACAGTTGTCCCATTTTTCTGGCCGGAGACGTGCAGCGGCCATGGCATGGGGCAATGGGTGGTCGTTGCCACCCCTCCGTGGTTGCGTCCCGCAGGTCGCGGATGCGCCGGGAGATGCTGGTGGAGGGCGCACAGGACAATGACACGGACCCGGAGCAGAGCGGCGGGACGGCCATCCCCGTGCGCCGGGCCCCCCACAGCCCCGATTCGGACGCCGAGGATCACAAACCCGCGTTCGTGGGGGGCAAGCCCCCCTGCGCCACCGTGCCCGTGAAGGTGAAGGAGGAGCAGGGGGATCCAGGCGGCTTCAGCCGCCGGCGGGACTCACGCAGCCCGGCCGGAGCGGCCCAAGGGACCGGACCTCCCCAGGAGGAGCGGGGGGCAGCCCCCCACGCCGCCGCCCCCAGCGCCGGCAGCCTCCCGCGGCGGGGAGGCCGCGCCGGTGCCACCGCTGGGGGACCTCCGCCGCCGCCGCCGCCACACCCCGACAGCTCCCAGTCCTCCGCGGGGTCATCCCGTTGCAGCTTGGAGGTCTCCCCAACATCACCCTCGGCGGCTTCCTCGCCCGGCCTCACCGGCTCAGCCTCACCGGGACCATCCTCTGCCGGGCCGGTCTCGCCGGCGCTTCCACCGGCTCCCGGCCCCCGGCTCAGCACCAGCGTCCAGCGGCGCCACGAGAAGATGGCCAACCTCAACAACATCATCCACCGCCTGGAGCGGGCTGCCAACCGCGAGGAGGCCCTCGAGTGGGAGTTCTGAGCCCCCCTGCCGCCCTAAATATATGTATACACCCCCACACATATATATATATTTTGATAAATGCAGTGTGCACCGAGAGGTGACGAGTGGCCGGCGCCACGGAAGAGGAGCGCCCATGGAAAAGAGGGGACATCCCGCTATGAAGCCGCCCCCCTCTCCGGCTTTGTTTTAAATGTGAAAAACTGGGAACAATTTTAGAAAAGAAAAACAAAAAAAACAAAAAATATTTATAGACCTCTTTTAGATATTTTAATAAAAGGATACTTTGGAATTTATTAACAGCTTAAGCTGCTTTGATATTAAAGATAGCTATAAAATCAAGATGATGTAGCAGTCGTGTCATTAAATGTACACTGAAGACTTGTAGTTTGCCACTGGATGAGATTAAAAACAAATAAACAAAAAAATAAAAACAACAAAAAAACCAAAACCCCAAACCAACCCACAGAAAAGACTTTTTGAGCAAAGCCATCAAGAAGCACTATGAGACTGACCAAATTTAAGAAACTTTTGCAGTTTCCACCCCTGTCTGTAAGACACTGCATCGCTTCTGCCCCAGCCAGAGACTGCATCCTAGTCCCTGAAGACTCTAAAGCGACCCCCCAACGCCATCGAGTATGTATTTAGTTCTGGTGGTTTATGTTTTTGGAAGCCTTTGTAACACAGAATGTCCCGTGCGGTTGTATGTGTTGTAGAAATGTCTGCAATAGCCTTCTGGAACAAGATGTAGCATGGTCCCAACGCCGTCCCTCGCGCTTCCTGCAGCCGGCGGCCGGTGGCAGCTGCCATCCGGCGTGGTGCGGCTCGTGCCAGCTCCCAAAGGAAGAGAGAAAATGAGGCAAAAGCAAAGAAACCAACCTGAGCTTGGGATTTTGGGAGTGGGATGGGAAGATGTACCTGGGTGCGATGCTTGAGGATGGTACCAGCTCGCTGAGGATGGACATCCATGGCATCCCGGTTCCCCATCCATTTGGGAAAGAAAAAGATGGAGCTTCTGAGCTTTGCCCCTAGGGCAGCAGTGCCTGAGGTGAGCACCCGAAAATCGTGAGCCACCCACTCGCAGGCTGAGCCCTGTTCAGCATCACAGCCAGCTCTTAGGGCTGAAGCACTTTCTTAGGGAGAGAGCCCGGGCAGGAGGAGCATCCCCTTCCCGCAGCCGTGTCCCCAGGTGGTGGCTGTTGGTGACGCCAGGATGAGCCCTGGGATGTCACATCAGGCTCCTGCCTGAACTGGGCAAGCTCAGCCCTGAGATGGGCAAAGCACCACTGAGCTTTGTCTTTCCAGGGCTGATCCTGTGCAGATGCAGGAGCTCAGTGGTGGCACCGCCCCGGTGTGCTCCCCGTCACCTCCCTGACCCCACCACCTCCAGCAGGCCTCTGCTAACAAAATGCCTTTAAACGACGTGGAGTGTCCCACGCTGGGCTGCTCTGCCCTGTCCCCTGCCCACACGGCATCAGCCATCGCCCACCAAAGCCCAGGAGGGCTCCCTGCCAGGCTCCCAGGCTATGCATTGACTGATTTTCCCCTGTAGACGTTTTTATCAGAATAGAAGGTATTTTTATACTCGGGTGGTGGTGGATGAGCGATGCTGGGTGAGGGCACGGCTCTCCTTGCCTGCTCCCCCCGCCCTGGCGAGCCCCAGGGTGCCCATGGCTGTTCTTTCCCTGCCATCCCGCCGTGGAAGGTGGAGGTGTGACCACTGACTGCCTTCTCCGTTGTGTGCTAGAGGGAGCTTTAGTGGAACGGGATTTGAGGAAGCACTTAGGATAGTCCTGAGCACGGCAATCCTGTTGTATGAAAGCCAGCGGGACACACCGGTCACGTTTTTGTTAGGCTCATGTTCTGTACTTCAAAAGTTTCTATGAGATCGATGAACTTTGTTTAACAATTTTGGAAGGAACAAGTTCTGTAAAGAGCCACTAAATACAGAAGTTGGATACGACTCTGGCCTTGGGGTGTGTTTTGTCCGAAGGTGGTGGAATGGGAACTCCTCTCACACTCGCCCGGTGCCTGGGGTTGGCACCCTCAGAAGTCACAGCCTTGCTTTGGGATTGTGGCAAGAGCTCTCATTATCCCAGTGACTGGGGGATAAAAAAGAGGGTGTTAAATGGGCTTAGTCCAGCTCAGGGTGTGATCCTGCCCGATGAAATTCCTGTGCTCATCCCTGCTGCAGGTTTGCTCCTGCCCCGGGGTAGCTCAGCATCCTCCAGCATGAGTTTCAGCTTGGCTTGTCATAAAATCATCGTTTCATGGAACAGTTTGGGTTAGAAGAGACCTGAACAATCATCTTATTCCAACCCTCTGCCATGGGCAGGGACACCTTCCACTAGACCAGGCTACCCAAAGCCGCACCACCGATGGCACCGCGTCCCAGTATGGCTCTTGTTCGGAGCCGACCATCGCTGGGCGAGTCGGCAGCTTCTGACACGAGGCAGGGCTGTTTGTGTCTGATGAATTAATAAATCCATATGCTGCATATCTGTTTAAGCTTGTTTGTCAGCTAACATGTTGAGAAGGACTTATTTTTAATGGATATCTGAACGTCTGGAGAAGCTGGGCCAGCTGCCATGGAAACCAGAATCTTCCCCTGCAGCGAAGGACGGAGCCGTGTGAACCATCTGGGTGCTTGGGTGCAGCTGCACCCCGGCTGCCCTTGGCACTGCTCCAAATGCCAAATTCCATAGGGGGATGCCATGCCTGGCCAGGAGCAGGCTCCACACTCGCAGGGCTCTCGGTGAGTAGGTGACCCTGGCTGCCTTCGTGCCTCAGTTTCCCCAAGAAGTGACTGTCCAACCCCTGCCAGACCCCGTGTTAAAGAGAAGCTGGAGACATTCATGCAGGTGGGATGTGTGAGCAGGGACATGGGGACGTGCTGGCCACTTTCACAAGGGCGGAGTCCCTGGTCCCCATGTAGCACCAACACTGGCCCTGGCAAGGGGACAGATATTTTGTCCTGGTTAAGATCCATCCCTGCCATGGGACCACCCTGGCCCTGGGTGTCCTGATGTTCCCAGGGTGACACCATCCCATCTCATCCCATCCCATCCCTGCAGGCAGATATGGGGCTCCAGGGCACTGCAAAACCCTGGCATTGGCCATGTCCCCTTCAGGTGACACAGTCCTTGACCAGCCCCACAGACATGGTGGGGACAGGAGGAGGACTAAAATAAACTATTAATTCCCACCTGGACCCCCTTTCCCAGAGGCTTAAAGGCACAAACAAGGACCGTGGATGAGAGGGAAGTTCTGAAACAACTTTTATTGTAGAAAAATCTTGTGCCTGTCCCAAGGGAGCAAAGGGAGCTGGAGCCACCCAGCCCTAAGCCGGGGCGCCCTGACTGCTCCAGAGTGGGTCACCCCACCTCTGAGCCAGCAGCCTGAGTGTCTGTTGTGGAAGTAAAAGAGAAACACAGGCATGAGACACCAGCTTTGCTCCGGTTTGGCACATGAATCACTCCTCACGCTCTGCTGCTGACACACACGTTCCCATTTGCCACCATGAGCGATGCTTCCCCTTAGTGAGCTGGCACCGGGACGACGTGCTGTCCCAAAATATCCACCCGCAAGGCAGTGCCCGCAGCTGCTGCATTCCCCCTGGGTCTGACCCCCCACAAATTCACCATTCAGGCTGCAAACAGCAATTGCTGCCTGTGTAATGCCCCGGGCTGCGTGTCACCAGCTCCCCGGGGCATGCGGGGCTGCTGCTGCCATTAAGGAAGGGCTGCGCTCACTGATATTTTCATTTCAAACCACATCCTGCTGGAGCAAAGGGATCTGGCAGAGCTCAGCCGACCTCAGTCCTGCACTGGGCTGGGAGGGGAAGTTGGTAGCAGGCTCTCCATTGTGGAACACCCACACAGGCACTCTGGCGAGTGAGATCCCATCAAAACCCTCCTTCGAAAGTTGTCAGTGCGTGATCCCACTGCAAGAACATCAAGAGGCCCCAGCAGAGCCAGAGCAGCCAGCAGGCCTCAGTCAGTGAGCGGTTTGTAGTCCGCTTGTGCTGAGTGGAGCACCCCACATGGGGGCATGGCTGGAGGGCACCCCTGTGGTGCCCATTTCACCATCACAGAGCAGCACTGGTGTCTCTTGGTGCTGAGCCCTCATTGGCACCATCAGCAGGTGCCCATCACCACCACAGCCAGGCCTGCACATCCCGGGGTGAGGAGGGGACAGGGCCAGCACCAAGGATGACCACCTCTGCCCTGCCACAGTTCCTGCCAGGTTCCCAGGGCTCAGCCACCGCTCAGGGCCGGGGGCCGCGCTGCCTCTGCTGCCAGTCCTGCCGCAGCCGGGCCACCTCCCGGCTGTACTGCTCGTGGAGCCGGCAGAAGGCGGACGGGCTCTCTGCCACGGCCGCCCCGGCGCTCGCCGCCTCGCCGTTCGACACCCGCCTGCGCGGGGGCGGCGGCGGCGGCCGCGGGTTCTCCTCCTCATCGTGCCCACCACAGCCAGAGGTGTCGGGTGGCCGGTCCGCCCCCAGCACGTTGTTCCACACCGCACAGCCGTTCTCCTTCGGCAGCGTGGCGGGCAGAGCCGGCAGCCGCTCCCGGGACTGCTCCAGCCCCGACGGCTTCGGCTTCCAGGAGCCCCCGCATCCCCCAGCCAGCCCACAGCGCATCTCCTGCAGCTGCTTCTCCAGCTCCCGCACCACCAGCCGCAAGTAGTCAAAGCTGGCTCGGGACAGCGACTTCACCCACGACTCCATGGCCGCCTGGCTCTCTGCTGCCAGCACGTAGGTGCGGGACTTGGTGCCGCCGAAGCGAATGGCGAAGGCAAAGCCCTCGGCTGAATCGCAGAGCTCCACGTTGCAGCCCTCCAGCACGATGACGCCCACCGGCTCCCGGCTCTCCCGCTCCTCGAAGTAGAAGAGCATGTTGCCCTTGAGCACGAACCAGCGGCGGTGATAGGCCGTGTGCCGCTCGCCGCGCTTGTACAGGAAGCCGGCGTTGTCGGCCGGGGAGTCGCAGGTGGCGTAGAAGGCCAAGCTCCGCTCGTTCAGCTTCATGGCTCCGCGCCCTGCGGGGACAGAGGGTGCTCAGCGCTGCGCCTTAATTGCATGGAAATGAACCGCCGGCTTTTTGTTCTCGCTGGCAGCAGCCTTGGAGCCCAGGAAATGCAGCTGGTGAATAAATAACCCCGAGATAGCTGGGATAAGCCCGCTCCCAGACCAGGTGCTCAGTCCGGCAGATGCCGGGTGGGCTGTGGCTCCCCAGGGCTCAGTGGGAACGAGGTTCCCCCCCCCAACCTCCAGTAGAGTGTTTTTTCCACGGAGGAGCCGCAGGCAGGGCTTGTCCCGGTGCCTCACGCCACCTGGCACAGGTGACCTTCCCGCCGGCGCCGTGTTTTCCGTGTCGCGCCGCTCCTCCCCACTGCGCGCAGGGAGGATTTTGGCCGGCGCCGCGGATCCGGCTCCCGCTCCAGAGAGCTGTGGCCATGAACTCTGTCACCTGGGCAAGGCCACCGCTCCTCCTGTCCCCTAATCGCTGGTGGCCTCGCCGTGCCAGGCTTTCTACCCACCTGGACTCTACCTCCGGTCTGCGGCGGTCACCAGCATCAACGACAAGCGCGTGGCCGTGGCGGCCGTGGGAGCGCTGGATCCGGGGTCGGATGGTGCGAGGGGGCTTTGGGGCCCCGCTCCCGCACCGTCACCTTTGTCCTCGGCTCCCACCGCCCCGGCCCGGCCCGGCCCCGCGGGCGGAGCGCTGCTCCCGCCCGCCTCCGCCACCGCCCATCCCCGCGGCCGGGAGGGAGGGAGGGAGGAGCTGGGAAAGCGCTCCGGAGCTCGGCCCGTTGCTGGGAGCTCCCGGCTCGGCCCAAAGCCCGCGGCAGGTCACGGCTCCGGGCACCGGGACTGAGGGCCAGGCAGCACTGGGGAGAACGAGGGGGTATGGGGGAAAGATGGGGCACGGATTGGAGGATGCAGGGGATATGCATATCCCGGGATAAATGTATGGATGTACGCAGAGATGTACTCACGCATGGGAAACCCAGGGATTTCGTGCTGAAAGTGGCTGCACAAGGTTGAATTTTTGATCACATTTTGGAGGCAAAGAATTGGGATTCTGGGAGCAACGGGCAGAGGCTGGTGGATGAGGTGGACGACACAAGCCCCTGAAGGAGGATTGGTGACAGGACACGGACTGGTCCTGGGTGGGTGGGGGATGCTGCAGGGGACCAGGCTGCAAGTCCTGGCTCTCCTGACCTTCCAGCCACATCCTTGGGCCACAGCCAAGTGTGGGGTGGTCTCAGTGCAGAGGGACAGAAGAAGCTGAGTGGAGGCAAGCCTCCAGTCTGACTTCTGCTCTTGGTTGGCCTTCCAGGCTCAGAGGACCACCTTGGCAGTGCTGCTGTCCTCACCATGTCCCAATAAATACCAGCGTCAAGGATTTGCTCTCCTTATCACTGTCCCTTTCCTCCAGTTTCTTCATCCCCCTGCTCTGCTCCACAGCCATGTGTGTATTTTAGCAATCAAGGCATTGGTGACCATTTTACAGGTCCTCATCCCAGAAATCCTGCTGTCCCTGACCTCTGCCACAGGTTGTGGTCCACTCCCCACCCGCAGATGCCCCCATTTCCCTGCACAGCTGCTCAAGACTTTGCAATTTTCTGCTCGTGTCAGAGGTTTTCAGTTCACCGAGGGTTTTCCCTATCACCTGCGGGCTTTCACTTTCAGGCTATAAAAAGGGATTCAAACCAGCACCAAAACCATCTGGGCTTTATCTTCCCTCCTGAGCAGAGCAGCTCTGTTCAAGGTCGCTGGTCGGAAGTCTCAGGTCTCTGCAGCACTTATCTCCCTGCCTTGCTGAGAGATGCCTTTTCACGAGGCAAGATTAGAAGGGGAAGGGCCGTGGGGAGAAGCAATATCTTTATTAAAGCAGCTGGGGTAATTGGAAAAAGGCAGCAGCGCTCCCAGCTCTGCTTTCCTTTCCTGGGACTCCAAAGCCACGTTTTCTTCTTGCAGCCTCACCAGTCACTTCAGCAGAGGTCGTTCCTCCTTCACAGCTGCTCTGGAAAATCACCCTGATTCCTGAAAAACACAGACAAAATTCCCCTGTGGATTTTTGCTTCCCATTGGGTCTCTCTTGGGACAGTCACATGTTGCTGCACAAGCTCCAGAACTTCCCCTTCTGAGTGGCTCCATATTTTCCCTGTTGTCCCCCAGTGTCCCCCCAGCAAGGAGCCCAGACCCTGTGCCTCACTTTCCCCAGCCAAGCGTTGATGGGAAAGATGGGAAAATGAACTCCCATGTTGAGCTTGCCTGACAGCAGGGGAAAGGGAGAAGAAAAGGGTCTGAAAGGAGATGAGGGGGTTCCACGAGCATTTCTGGACATGGGATGCCCTTGGCCCCTGCTTTCTGCTGCTCTCATGACTGGTGACTTGGTGCAGTGACACAGCGGCGGGTGCTGGACGGCTCAGAGAGGTGAGCGGGAGCTCTGAGTCACCCCCAGTGCCGGGAATCTTGGGGTGCTGGGGGTTCCGGGGGGTCTCGGATACCTGGCTCTGTGCGTGACCCCAGCTGGCGCTCGGAGGAGGAGGAGGAGTGCGGTTCTCCAAAGTGACCAGCAGAGAATCATCCCCCAAGGGACCGCAAGTGGATCCCAAGCTGTGCCTTGGCGTTCAAGGCGAACAAGTCGGGACCGTCACAGAAACGCGGGCGTGGGGCGGGCGCGACACTCCCCGGCGCCTTTCGGGGTGCGGGACCTGCCCCGCTCCGCTCCCACGCGGGGCTCCCCGTCCCACGCCGTCTCCAGCCCGGCAGCCGGGGATCGGGGTGCGCTGCCCCTGGGCCCCTCCGCCCCGCTCCGGAGCAGGCGGAGCCGGGCGGGGAAGGGCCGGAGGCGGCCGCTGCAGCGCGGGGAAGGGCCGGGAGAGGGCGGCGGGAGCCCGGCCACGGCGGCCGGAGCGCTGAGGGGCTCGGCGGGGACGCGGGGGCATCCAGCCCCGGGGCACCGCCTCCGTCACTCCCCCCGTCCCACTCCATCACCACCCTGCCCATCGCCATCCCCATCACCCCCTGCATAATCACCCCAATCATCCTTAAATCACCACCTCCATTACCTCCTCCATCCCCACCCAATCCTCGGAAGGGGCACGTAAAAGCCAGGCTAGGATTTTGGGGGGCATTTCCAGTTTAGCAGAGACCCTCATAGCCAAGCATTTCCACATGATGTCACCCCTAGACCCTCTTCGGGCAGGTTGGGACGGACACTACCTCAGCGTGGGATGGCAGAGGTCACCTGAAACCCATCACGTCCCACCTTGAGAAGTGCAAATGAGCCACTTCCAAACCACCCCACCCATCCTGAAAACAGAATGGGCCAGAGCAGAGGAATTAAAGAGGGAAGTGGAAAGGACAGCTGGAAGCCAGTAAAGGGTTTTACGGGAGAAGAAAGCAGCAATGGTTAAAAGCTGAGGGCTGTGCAGAGCGGAAGGGAAGCAGCAGCGCCTGAGTGTGCGTGTGTGAGTGTGTGTAAGAGCATCTGCGCAGCTCCACATACACAAACAAAAAAACCAAAAAAAAAAAGCAGAAGTCGGGAGCAGTGAATTAGCAGTTGGGGACTGAGAAAATCCATACAGGAAGCAAAACAAAAGAGAAATCTCAGGCCATTGGGGCTGAGGACGCTGAGAGGGCGCTTCTGTCATAGATGAAGTTGATAAAGAAAAGTGCGATCGCTGGGAGCTGGGACAGCCGCCCGCGGGAAGGGGGGCAGGCACCCGGATCCGCCGGCCGCTCCTCCGTTCTCAGGAAAAGAGCCAGAAGGTGCAATTATGCATAAAGCAACGGCAGGAGGAATTAAAAAGCAGATTTTAAGGTAAGATTTTATCATGTCAGCTGCTCCCAGCCACTTCCCTGTGAGGTTTGGGAAGGGCTGGCTGGATGCAGAGTCACCTGGATCCCTGACAACGCCCTAAGGGGCTCTGGGATTATGGATCAGATCTGATCCGAGGGGGTTGCTGAGGCTGGAGGAGGGCAGCAGGGCTGCGTCCAAACCGGCTGTGGTCCAGGGGTGGCACAGCACCAGCAGGGAGTTTGCATTTCAGTCTTTTCTTCGCTGGAAGGAGATAGATTGGGAATGGATGAACAACGGAGGTGTATTTAAAGCACCACTGAGGATGGACCCCACGGGGGGTGACACACAGATGTTGTTCACAAACAGCTCAGTGTGTCTCAACCCACTCTGCAAGGGCAAATTCCTGCAGCTTCCACCTTCCCAACACCCACAAATCCATTGTGGGGCGTCTGTAAAATCCCAGCTGCCACATCCCTGGGTTTCCTTGGCTTGGTGTGCTGGGTGGGCACCAGACCCTGGGCACCGCCACGGCTGCTCTGCCGTGACTTTTGCCTGCCCAGTGTGAGTGGCCTCTGCGTGGGGATCTGTCCCTCTGTCCCTGGCACTGCTGCCATTCCAGACAAGGCTTCGCAGGAGCTCTTGGCACAACCAGTAACACGAGTGGGGAATGTCAGTGGGCCAGACGTGACAGTACAGACCACAGTCCAGCCCTTTACTGGAAAAAGGTGCAGTGGAAGTTTATTTTCCCTCCATTTCCCATGGCAGAGTGGGCGGCTGCAGCTCTGCCTTGGGGCCCCTGCTCCCCCAGGACGAGATGGCACCAGGATGGCAGCAGGATGGCTGAGCCTGATCCGTGTCCACCCACACGAGTCCCCAGTGGGACCAAGGGACACTGTGGCCGCTCTGTCATGGCTGAAGCCCTCGCCCACGGTGTGGGACAACTGTGGGCCCTGTGTCCTGATCCACTCCGGCTGGATGTGGGCAGAAGCCTGTGGTGCCTTTCGCCACAAGATAATTTGGAAAATTATGAGAAATGGGGTTTGAGATGGCATCTGGCCCACTGCTGCCACCGCAGAGGTCCCTTGGGTCTCAGCCCACAGAGCTGGGGGAAGACGCGGCCAGGCAGGAACAGGAAAGCAGGGTGTTTTCCTCCCGAGCCTCCAAGACACCCCACGCTCGGGCTCCCTCGCGACTCCCGCGGGGCTGGGGCAGACACTCCCAAATCCACGGAGAAAACATTCTAAAAGTCATAAAAACTAAATATACATACATATGTAAAAATTAAAAATAAATCCACCCTTTTGGAGCGCGGCCGGGCTGTTTGTGCCGCTGGCTCCGCGGGCGCGGATGCGATAAGATAAAGGCAGAGGCGGGGAGGGGCGGTGCGGAGCTGCGCGGAGCGGGGCGTACCCGCGGAGCCGCCGGCGGGGCCCGGACGGACGGACGGACGGACGGACGGACACGCGCACACACACACAGGGACAGTCACACGAGCGGACGGACAGACAGGCGGGCGGACGGACGGGGCGGCCCCTCCGCTCCGCCCCCGCGCAGCCTCCGCTCCCGGCCGCGCCGCTCGGCTTTACATAACCCGTCCGGGGCCGGGGTCCGCGCCTCGCGCCTCCGCCCGGCGGAAATGCGGAGCCGCCTGCCCCGGCTTCCTGCCTGAGCCGAGCCGAGCTGTGCCGAGCCGTGCGCCCCGTCCCGCCCGCCCCGTCCCGGGCGCTCCGCCGCTCCATCATGGGCGAGCGGCAGCCGGACGCCTTCTCCTGCAGGTAACCGCGAGCGCGCGGCGGCACCGGGACCGGTTGGGCTGGGCTGAGCTGGACCGGGACGGGCTGGGCTGGACCGGGACGGGCGGCCCCGGGAAGCGGCCGCTGCAAAGCGAAAGTAGCGGCGGGAGGAAGCAGCGAGGCGGCCGCTCCTCTTGTGCAGCCCCCGGAGCTTCCCCGGGAGTCCCGGGCTGGATTCTCTCACCCGGGGAACTCCGATCCTCCAGTTCCGGGGTCGTGAGCCCCTTCTTCTGCCAGCATCGGACAGCAGCCCCTTCCCCCTCACCCCATTTCTGTGCGGCACAGCCTTATCCCTGTCCTTTCCTCGGGCTGCCTCTTTCCGGGGACTGTGCTCACTCACCCCTGGGGACCCTTGGTCTCCCAGCTCCCGTTTTCCTCGTGGGCACTCCCTGTTCCAGGGACTCTGTTCCTCTGTGGGTGCCCCAATCCTGGAGGCCCCCATCCTTCTAGCACCACAGTACCCCAGAGCACCTCTTCTTTTGGGACCCCTCGACGCCTCCCATTTCCCAGCATCCGTATTTTGGAGATCCCGGAGCAGGGGTGCAGCATGCGGGGAACCAGCCCTGCCCCTCTCCTCTCCCTCCCCCTGGACCCCTGCAGCCCCTGCCGTGGGGGTGACCCCTCTGGGAGGGTGCAGGACCCGTGGGGTGATGCCCACCTGCCTCATGTTATGGGGCCCTGCACTGCCCAAGGGGGCCATGCCTTGCCTCTGCCCCCTGACCACTGCCAGTGCCAAGCAGAGGTGCCACCTGGCGCCTGCCAAGCAGCTCCTCTGACTCTCTGCTCCCCGCAGACTTTGTTGGCTCCCTGGCTTGGCAGGGGCTCGGAGCACGAGGCCGATGCACCAGCGGTCAGCATCCCCGTGGCCTTCCCATGCCCTGCCAGCGTGCCCAGTCCTGCCTGTGCCAAAGCCCATCAGGGTCACTCGCAGAGAGCCTGGACCCGCTGGCTCATGGCGGTGACACGGTCATTGCAGCCTGGGCTGGGATTTACTGTCAAGGAAACCAGGATGAGTTGTTGAGCTGCGATTTCGATATTGTTGTAAATTGATTCAAGATGTGCTGGCGTTGTGGGCTGGTGGCATAGGGACTTTTTGGGGCTGCAGCCGGAGGAAGAGGTGGTCATTGTGGGGATCCGGCGCTGCCAGCTCCTGCATGTCCTCTCTGCACTTGGATTTGCTGGCAGGAAAACAGATTGGAGTTTAAAGGCCTATGGAATTAGTGGCAAGTTTCACTTTTACTTGTTTGGGACTTGAACAATGCTTTGGATTTCTTTTTAACTAGTTTTTGGGGCAGGAGAGCCTCATCCCTGTGTGTTCTACCCTCCCCAAAGCTTCTTCTATTTTCTCTTTTACTTTTACTTATTTATTGCCTCTGGTAAGATCTGGTTTGATTTCACCGGAGCCCACAGGGCTGCGGGTCTACCAGCACCCCATGTCATGTTGGAAAGAATGGGGTGCAAGTGCCAGTGGCTTTTGATGGATCTTCCATCCTCCACCAGAGCAAATCCTCCCCACCCACACGCCCGTGGGACTGATGGACACTGTGAAGGTGTCGGGACAAACCCCAGTGGGTGACACAAAGTGAAAGTGCAAGCTCTCATCGCTGGTGGGGTTTGTGGTGCTGGCGGCGCTGCCGCGGCTTGGCAAGGAGAAAAGGCCAAATCCAGCAATCCCTGAGGGACTGCTGCGGAGAGCCTGGAGAGCCTGACTGGCTGGGAGCTGAGCTGCCGGCTGCTCCCTGCTGTCCCCAGGGACCCCCAGCCAGCCACTCCCCCGGGAGCGCTCCCCGCACCAGGTTTCTCCCACGCCTACACCGCAGCGATTCATTTCATGCAACAAAACAAGCCCTGTCGAAAGAGGCCACCCCGCTGCTGGGCTTTTCCCCGCAGGCAGTGGGTGTAGGAGAGTGTGATGGTGTAAACCAGGCTGCGAGGTGCCAGACATCACGGTATGGAAGCAGGCGGAGGGTTTCTGGGGAGCTGGGCTGGCCACAGCTCTTTGTCCTGGTGAGCTGCTGTGGGCCAAGTCAGCATGGAGTTTGGATTTGACCTGAGATGAGTTTGGGCTGTCTCCATCCTGTCTGTCCCGTTGGAGTGGCCAGGGGAAGCCAAACAGGTGAATTTCCCTTGGATTTGAAGTGCTGTAACATCTCCCACATCCCCAAAGGTCTGTGGTGCTGCTCAGCCCACACAGAACTGTAGATTAAGGCCAGTTTGGGTATTCAGTGAAGCAAGTTGTGTGGGGCCAGGGGGGTGAAATGAGAGGAGCTTGTATCTCCTGTGAGAAAGGGGGAGAAGGAGGGCAAAACCTGCCTTCCCCCACTGGCTTTTAAACTGTTTTTCTACAGCCTGTATGGATGTGTGGATTGGGGGATCTCACTGTCCTGCCCCTTTCTTGCTTTTTAACTTGCTGGTTTGGTTCAGCCAAAAAAGAAAGGGAAACTCCTGAGACCCCATGGGATTCTCCAGCTTGTGTGGAAAGAGCTAGAAGGTCACAGGGAGTGATGGTGCTGTGCCATCATCCTCTGTGAGACCCAGAAATTCCTGACCATCGTGGGGGGCTGCTCCAGGGGGAAGAGGAGGACAGTGATGGGCAGTTTCTGCTGTGGACTGTGCTGGCACTGGCTTTGGCTCTTTTAGAGTGACGCTGTAAATATGTGGGTGTATCCCACATCCCGAGGCTGCAGCCAGGCCCTTTCCCCACCTCTCCCCCTGCACCAACCCCTCCTGCCTTCCCGAGTGGCAGCATCGCCATGCCCACCCCCAAATGGCTGCAGCACCCCGCTTATCCCCCTCAATCCAGGGGTGCATCCAGATGTTCCTCCAGCATCCGCCATCTCCGGGGGATTGGGATGCAGAGAGGGGCTGCACCATCCCCATCCTGGGGGGATGCTCTGCACCACCCAGCCCTTGCAAGCCCACCTGTGGCTGGCTGGATCCCCCAGGGACCTGCATCCCCCCGAACCCGCCGTGCCAGATGCTCTTCCATTCAAAAGTGCCGTTCATTGTAACCCGGCCTTTTATAGCTGCCTCGGAGTGGCTGTGGGGCCATGCCAAGAAAGGCTGCAGCCGGCTCAGAATAGCTCTTTTCATGGAGGACATCCTGGGAAGGAACAATGTTCCCGCTCTTGGGATTGTGGGAACTTTGTATTTCTGCCACTCGGGAAGTGGGGAGCTGCAAGACCGGCCAGGGCGTCTCCCAGCCCCTCGCTTTGCCCTCTCCTGAAAATAGTCCTTGGGATGAGTTTCGAATAGTCCTGTGCTTATAAAGGGAGCTGCAAATGCCTCCGGATGCTTCTCCTCCGGTTGGGAACAGTTATTTCTGGGAGAGCCGGCTCATCAATCACATTTCCTAATCACGTCGCAGGCGTGCATTTTCCTGGCATGGAACTGGCGGCGATTTGGGCCGGTTTCATTTTCGGGTGGTGATGCTGCACATGCTCCGGGGCTGCCCGCGCACAGCGTGTGAGCAGGGCTGGGCACAGGGCACCGGGCACGGCCACGTGGGCTCTGCTCCCTCGCACTTCCCCTCGAGGCCGGATTTGTGGTGCTGCGTGCTGGAGGGTGACCTTCCCGTGTGGCCACAGTCCCTGGATGGCTGTTCTGTGGTGGGAAGGTGGCGAGTTTGATCCGGCAGCTCCTCCGGGGCCAGGCCAGCTGGCTCTGAATGCTCATCCTCCGGGAGCGGGTGGCAGGATTGCGGCGCTGGCTCCCAGCACTGCCCTGGCACTGCTTGGTGCTGCCAGCTCCTCTGGCTGCAATTAAACAACAAATGCATTTACTGGGACAAATAACCCATTGCTGGATCCAGGCGCGGATTCCCGTCCCGCTCGGTGCTGGCACTGCCGCCGCAGCAACGCTCAGGTTGGGCAAGAGTTTAAGGGAAGCTCCTGGGGGTGGCTGGGCTGCAGGGCTGGATCCTGCGCAAGCCCCAGCTCGCTGTCCCAGCCCGCATCAAAGCCACCACGGCCGGTCCATCCCGTCCCATCCCGCTCTTCCTCGAGCTCCTGGCCCAGCACCCCAAAACAATCCCAGCACCCCAAAACAACCTCAGCACCCACAAACAGCCCCGAGGTGGGGCGGGCTGGGTGATGCACAGCTCTTCCAGCAGCCGGCAGGGATGGATGACCCCATCCCAACTAGTCCGTGGTGTGTCCGAGGATGGGCTGGATTCTCCATTCAGAGCAAATTAAAGCAATCCGTTGTTGCAAGAAGTACCTCGTCCAACCTGCAGAGTGGCCAGGAGCTCCTCGTGGGAACATAGGAGAAATAAGATGTAAATTCTGCCTTAAAGCCACTGGCTGTTGGATTCCAGCTTTGTGGAGCACAAGGGGCTGGAGCAGGGAGAAGCTCACCAGGCAGCAGACAGTCGCATGTGGATGTTGCTACTGAAACCTGGGGCTGAGCATAGGAGCAAGAGGCTGCTGTGGTAACTCCAGCATGGATTCATCCGGGATAGCTCTTTCCATGTGGGAAGCGCGCCAGGCAGAAGCAGTGAGGTCGGCATTGTGCCAGTGCTGGGAAGAGGAAGCGCTGGGGAGTATTTCCCATCGTCGGGTTGGAAAAGCACGTTGCTACTGGAGACGGCCTTCAGCTGCTTCCCACCGCGTGGCGCAGACGAAGCCCGGCTTTTCCCGCGCCACAAACCTCTCCCGAAGCTGGCGCGAAGCGAGCCTGAAATCTTGGAAGGCGAATTCCCTGTCCTGGGAATCTCCCACCTGCCTGAGGAGCCATTCGCATGAGTGCCTCGCTTCCCTCCGCATTTTGCGGGAGCATCCCGCTGAGCGTGCCGGCGGCGTGGGTGGTGCGGCGACGATTCCCGGGTGCCGGGAGGAAGCGGGAGCGCGGCGGAGGATGCTGAGTCATCGGCAGGCTGGCGGCTCTGATAGACGGGGCCCTGCTGGGGGATTCGGCCGGGCTGCGGCGGGCGCATGCCCTGCACTGCCGGGACGCCGGACGGCCCCGAGCCTTGGGCGGCTCTTCTGAGAAGCCGGGCCCGGCGAGGCTGGCGGGGGGCAGATAACATCTCCCCTCGCCTGCAAGCCTCGCGGGACGTGCTCGGCAGGGCAGCGGGTGGGCAGAGATAGAGCCCCGCTTCCCAGCGTTATCGCCGCCCCGGCTGCAAACACGATCCCCTGTGCCGGCACGTTCCTCATCGCCCGCTCGCTTCCTCCTGGCCCCTCAGGGTTGTTGTTTTTTCGGTTTTTTAAATTTTTTTCCTCCCCCTGGCAAATGCAATCCGCTTTTCCTCCCTCCCGGCAGCCGGGGTGCTGCTGCTGGAGTTTTGGGAAGGCGGCGGTGCCCGTGCCAGCGCGGCAGGATCCGGGTGGGTTGGCCGATGTTTCCTTCCTGAGCGGAGTGCACGGCCCCGATAAGTGCCCCGGGCGAGCACGAGGTTCGCTGGTGAGCAGCGGAGCCGGCCCTGGGGAGCACCACTGCCGGCTCAGCCGGGCGCGCCGGGCCGGCTGCACGCCAGCCAAGGCGCTGCCAGATTGGCCTCGCAGCGAAATCTGCTGGGGGCAGAGATACGGTGTGGTTTGCCGGACTCTGGCAGCTCCCCGGTCCCGCAGGCAGCGGAGCATCCCCTCGGGAACGCGCGCTCACCTCGGGCAGTACCGGCGGCGTGGCCGCCTCTCCCCCGACCGCCGGGGCCGGGAGGATCTGGCGGCGAGGCGGCTCCATCCCTGGATTTCTGCAGCTTTTCATGTTGTTTCCTCCCCTCCCGCCCCCGTTCCAGTTTTATCAGCCCCGTTGAAATAGGTCCCTGGAGGGAAACCCATCGGCGCTGCGGAGCCTTGGCAGGAGCCGAGCGGATGTGGCCGGGCCAGGCGTCCCCGCGGGCGGCGGGCAGCTGCAGGCAGCTGTGCTGGCAGGAAGCCGCGCAGACGCCCCGCACCGGGACCTGCCCGCTCCGCACCGCGCAGGTGGGGAAACTGAGGCACGGCCCCGCCAGGTGGGGATGGGCGTGTAAGAAACCGCGGCGGGGCTGGGGGCTCGGGGTCCCGCGTGGCCACTGCTGGTAGCCGCTGGTGGCCACAGCGGTTGGTCGCGTGGCCGCGCTGCTCCCTGGGAAGCGGCCGTCCCCTGGCCATTTCCAATGTATCCATGGGAATGAGGCAGCTTTGAGTGGGACCCAGTTGACCACAGCGTTCCCCAGGCTGCTGCCGTGTGGATACGCATTCCGAGTGGGGTATGGCCACTCCAGTCAGGGCTTGCCGGGGCGGGGGGACACATGGGGACACTGGGGCTGCCCTCACCACCTGTGTGCTCTGTCTTGCAGCGCGACCGCCTCGCTGGAGCCTCGGCAATGAATGGGCACTCGCTGCCGGCCGGCACGCCAGCGCATCCCCGGGGCTGGCATGAGTTCTGCGAGCTGCACGCCATCAGCACCGCCAAGGAGCTGGCGCGGCACTACCTGCGCTTCGCCACCGAGCACCCGCACCATGACCTCCTGGCCGCAGAGAACTTCTCGGTGCAGTTCACCGACCTCTTCCAGCAGTACTTCTGCCATGAGGTGAAGGAGGGCATCGCCATGAACCAGCTCCGCATCCTGCCCGCCGGCCCGGCGCGGGATTACCGGGACACGCACCGGCGGCACACCGACGCTTCCCTGGGCACGGTGGCCACCAAAGCCGAGGCGGAGCCCGGCGCCCGCCCCGAGCAGCCTGTCCGAGCCCCCGAGGCTGCTCCCTCTGGACTGCGCAAGTCCTGGAGCTCGGAGGAGCTGGCGGGGCCGGCGCGGAGGCCCTTCTCGCTCAGCCAGCTGCGCAGGAGCTGGCGCAGCCTCTTCCGACGCCGCTCCTCGGATGCTCTCCCCGGGGATGGCGATGGGGAGGGAGCGGAGGCGGCTCTCAAGCCGGGACTGGGGAAGCGCATCCTGCCGTGGGGGCTGTCGCGGGAGCAGCCCCCCGAGGTGCGCAAGGAGGGGCTCCTCAAGTACGGGCTGCTGGATGAGAGTTCCCTGGACAGCGGGACGCGCTGGCAGCGCTGCCGCCTGGTGCTGCGGCGAGCGGGGCCGCCCGACGCCGAGGAGTTCGTGCTGGAGCTCTTCGACCCGCCCAAGGTAAGGATCTGCCTCTTGCCTGTTCCAGCTGGGTGATGCTGCGGGTCCCTTGGCTGGGGACGAGGCCCGGCTGCCAGAGCACCCTGCAGGGAGGAGCAGGGCCAGGGTGCATCCAGCACCGCGAGGGTCTCTCACCACGAGGGACCTGGATGGGTTTGCTCTGCCACGGCTCTCCCTCTGCTGCAGCCACACGAGGCTGGGCCTTGTTTATTTAATACCTCTGAGAAGGAGACAGAGCCACCCCTGCGGGGTCATGTTTGGGGAGTGAGAGATGCTGAGACCAAGGTGGTGTGTGCGCTAATTGCTGCAGTCGGTCAATATGTCATTGCGTTTCTCCCTGCTGGGACCCCAGAAATGGGTTTTCCAGCTGGAAGCAGAGTGCCTGCCTTCCAAGCTGAGGATAGAGGCTGGTGGCCTCCATCCCACTCATCTCAGCCTCATGGACCCATCGCAGCAAGGTGAGGGGCAGCCCAGACTGATGAACCCCAAATTCACCCTGTCCCCTGTGCTGTGGCTTCAGCAGCCTGAGCATCTGCTCGCCTGGGCAAGCTGGGACAGGAAAAGGGAAATAGGAATTAGGCTCTGTGCCTTTCTCTGCTCCCAGTGGGACCCGTAGTTTGACTTTTTGTACGGAGTTTTTTGACTGGAAGTTCAGCTCTCGGCTGCTGCAGGGAGCTCCCGTGGTGCTGGGACGTGGCTGGAGTGGAGATGATGCAGGATGTGAGGGAGTGGGGAGCGGTGTCGGGGGAGCCGGGGTGTTTAATCTGTGAAAAGACGGTTCCTCCACATGGCAGGTCTTGCGCAGGCGCGATGGGATGAATTTTCTCTTTCTTTTTCTTTTTTTTTTTTCTTTTTTTTTTCTTTTTTTTTTTGTACTCATTTAACTTTGATGACAAACTTGTGCTTTGGAAGGAGGAAACCTCCGGTGGAGCTGGAGCCTTGTCCCTGCCTTCAGGGCAGCAGGGTCAGGGAGCAGCTGGCTGAATTCCTGCTATTTCCGTCAAACGGCTCCAATATTAAATATTTGAAAAAAGAAACAACATCAAAATTGTAACATCTGAAAGTAAAAGCTGCTTTTGCTCCGTCGTGTCAAGGGTTGCAGTTGTTTGTCCCCGTGGGAGTGTGTGTCCCCATCCCGGGGCACAGGGAGGTCAGAGGCGCTCTGGGGCACTTGGAGGGTGCTCCAGCAGCTGGATAACGCTGCCTTTTTCCCCTCCCTCACCCCTTTTCTCCCTTTTTTCCCTCCCTTTTTCTTTTTTTAAATCCCTTTTTCTGTTTTCTTCCCTGTCTCTATTTTTTCTTCCCTCTTTTTCTTTTTTCTTCCTTTTTTTTTTTTGCTTCCCCTTTTCTTTTTTCATTTCCCCCCTCCCTTTTTTTTTTTTCCTGCTCCCTTCTTTTTCTCCCTATCCCCCCCCCTTTTTTTTTCCTGTCCTCTCTTTTTCTTTATTTGTTTCCCTCCCCCTCGGGAAGCAAGCCCAGCACATTCTTCCTCTCCCCACATTCCCTGACCAGCTTTGCCCCGGGGGCGGGAGACACTTCAAACAAGACACTGACCAAATTCCCCCAGTGCTCTGAGCATTATTCCTTGCAGTCTCCATGGGATGGAGATTTCCTGGTGCTCCACATCACCACGAGGCCGGAGACCCCGCGGTCCCGGGAGCCCTGAGCAGGGGGTTTCTCAGCCGGGGCTGCGGAAGTGGGGGATGTTCCTTGTTGGATTTTGCAAGTCTCTGGATTAAAATGCTTCCTGTGCAAATATTCTCAGGGCGGCTCCTTCCTTTCCGATTCTCTGGGCCAGGGCCAGCTCCCGTCTCCTTTACAGCACAATCGATCCAGACCTTTTCCCAGTAACTGCGGTTGAATTCCGGGGGCGGTGGAAAGTCCCCCATGGTGCTGGTGGCTCCCACTCCCCAAACTCAGCACGGGGGCGAACCACGGAGCAGTGAGAACAGAACGGTTTGTCGGGGGGTTATTTTCCTTCAAAATAACCAAATAACACCCAACAACCCCTGGGAATCGCTGTGAGGAGCCCCCTCCCCTCCATCCTCCTGCCCTGGGGTGCTCCCAGAGCTTTGCCGCTGCCTTTTCCCCACCTCATGGGTCTGTTCCTGATTTGTGGATGCTATTGATCACCATAGAAAATTGATGGTTTTAAATAATCAACTGTAAAACCAGGTCTTGGGATTTTTCAACCCCAGCTGATCTCTGGACTGTGAGGTTGGTCACCCTCAGGGTCTCCCTGGAAGCACCCTTCTCCCTTCCTCCTCTTTCTTCCCCCTTCCCCCTCTTTCTTCCCCCTTCCTCCCCTTCCCCTTGTAAATAATAGGATGCAACTGAAATTTCAGCTCAGCCTCAAGCATCAAGCCAAGCCCCCCAAATATCCATCCCCTTGGAATGACCTTGGAAAAGGCAGGTGTGTGGAGAAAGGAGGGGGGTCCTGCTGCTTTTGGCAGCTTTTATCTCATTTTTCCCCTTTTCTCCTGGTGCTCCAATGGGGCCTCTGAGCTTAATCCCGTAACGTGCCCGGCATCAAAGGGAGTGGGGGCTTTGAAGAGCCCTGATCCCATTTACTGCTTGGGTGGCTGTGCTGGGTGAAGGGGTCAGGGAGCTGTGCTGGAGAATCCGGCGATCCCTGCGGCGCTGCCTGGAGTGGGCATCCCCTGCCCCAGGAGTGTGCCAGAGGAGATGGGGATTTTGGGAGAGGGAGCAGCTCCCCTTCCTGTGCTCACAGCCACAGCTGGCTTGGTTTTGGCGTTGCTCCCTCCTCCCTCGAGCACTGGAAAAATGATGTTGCAAAGGAGGGATTTGGAGGTGATGAGATCTGGATCTCTCCTGAGTGTGGGTCACTGCCTAGCTGCAGGGCAGAGGACTGGGGGGACATCCCACCCTGGGGACATTCCCGAGGCTGCTGGGGTGTGAGGAGGCCAGAGCGAGGTGATGATGCTCTGTGGAAGAGCAGCTGGAGCAGAGGGATATTGGGATACCTGCAGTGCTCGTATATATGGCTATATATAAATCTATGCCACAGGAAAACCTGGGCATGGTCCTGGAATTGCAGCCCCAGGTGGATTCTCTGATGGCTGTTATGAGGGCAGTGCTCACCAGTCCTCCCAGATTTCCTTGGAGGCTTTAAGGGCTTTCTCCTCTCCCACGCCATTTAATCCCATATAGCCTTTAGGACTGGATACCTCTGAGGTCTCTCCACCTTCATAAATTTAAACCAAAGCTGGCAAACCCAGGTTTTTCTGCTTTGGGGCTGCCCGGTTCCTCAGCTGAGCCCCAGCCCGAAATACCTCTTGTATGGCCAAATCCCAAACTCCGTGAAAACCGTGATTCGCAGCGGAAATGTCCCGAGCCGTTTCTGTCGACCAGATGTTTTTACAGGAAGGGGAAGGGAAATGGGATTTGCATTTGTGCTGCTTTCTTTATAGCGTTTTAATGAAATCCAGTGCATCCCGTAAATTGATGGCACGCCGGGACTAGCCGGGAAGGCTCCTTCCGGAGAAAGCCCTTGGAGCCTCTGCCACGGCTCGAACGTCTTCGCTGCAGCCACGGGAGGAGCAGTATTTTTATCTCTGCTCAGTGCGAGACTGCTTTGACTTCCTTTTTTTTTTCTCTTTTTTCTTTTTTTTTTTTTAATTTATTTTAATTTCTTTTTCCTTTTTTTACCCCTTTCACTTGAATCTGGTTTCTGAGAACTGCCACCTCCTGAGCCAGCAGGTTCCTGTCCCCGATTTTTGGTGCTCGGGGCTGTGAGTGACAGCTGGTCAGGCATGGGATGGGGCACATCCCAGTGTTTTGATCCCCATTCCCTATCCCTGCTCCTCCTGGATCTGCTCAAACATGGCCTCAGTGGCTCAGCCAAGGATTTATGGAAGGACAGTGGTGGAGGGGGAACTTTCCTCCCTGGAACACCATGGGAAGAGTTTTGCCAGTGATGGGAAGCATCTCAGTGTCCCATTATCCCATCCCTGGTCCAGGAAAGAGCATGTTTGTGTCAATCTGGATCCCCAGGGACCACATCCCTCTCCTGGCATCCTTTTCCTGGCATTCCTCGGGCCTTCATCCCTCTCCTAGTCTCCTCCTTCCGGCATCTCCAGGGGCTGCCTCCCATTCATGGCATTATTCGCATGGCATTCCCAGGGACTGCATCCCTCTCTTGGCATCTCCAGGGGCTGCCTCCCATTCATGGCATTATTCGCATGGCATTCCCAGGGACTGCATCCCTCTCTTGGCATCCTTCTCCCTGCATCCTCAGGGCCTTCATCCCTCTCCTGGCATCCTTTTCCTGGCATTCCTAGAGGCTTCATCCCTCTCTTAGTATCCTTCTTCTGGCATCTCCAGGGGCTGCATCCCATTCATGGCATTATTCTCATGGCATTCCCAGGGATTGCATCCCTCTCTTGGCATCTCCAGGGGCTGCATCTTCTCCTGATCCAGCTGAAGATGTCCCTGCTCGTTGCAGGGGGTTGGACTGGCTGACTTTCTTCTTTCCTTTCCAAGGCTACCGCCCCCCTCGCGGCCTCCCCCCCTTGGCTTCCCCAGGGACTGCCGCCCTCTTCTGGCATCTCCAGGGGCTGCATCCTCATCTGGTTGGTGTCGCTGCTCATTGCAGAGGGATTGGACTGGGTGGCCTTTGAAGGTCCCTTCCAACCCATATGATTCTGTGATTCTGTGNCATCCTCTCCTGATCCAGCTGAAGATGTCCCTGCTCATTGCAGGGGGTTGGACTGGCTGACATTTTAAGATCCTTTCCAAGCCAAACGTCCTGCTCCCAGCACCCCTCTCCTGGCATTCCCAGGGACTGCATCCCTTTTTCGGCATTTCCAGGGGCTGCATCCTAATCTGGTTGGTGTCGCTGCTCATTGCAGAGGGATTGGACTGGGTGGCCTTTGAAGGTCCCTTCCAACCCATATGATTCTGTGATTCTGTGATTCTGTGATTCTGTGATTCTGTGATTCTGTGATCCTGCTCCCAGCATCCTCAAGGATCGCATCCCTCTCCTGGCAACCCCATGGACCACATCCCTCTCACAGCCTCTCCCAAGGACCACACAGCCCGGAGCTGGGAAAACTGCTGTGATGATGAGCCGGAGGAGTTTGGGTGTCCTGCAAATCCATTGGGAGAGGCAAAACCTCCCCCGAGGGCACCTGGAGCTGCCCCAAAACCCTCGGGCAGCCTCTCCCCGGAGCAGGGCGGGCGCATCCCTCGCGCCGCGCTGTTCTTCGAAGGCACCGGCGGAGGGGGGGAGGGCTGGGCGGCCTCAGGGCTTTGTGAGATTTTGGTGGTGACTTTTGCTCTCTTCCCCCTCCCCCCGGCTCTGTTTTTGGGTATCGCGGGGTGAGGACGCGCGGAGGGCGGCGGGGGGGAGGGCGAGGAGACAAAGCTTATTTGTCATTTATTAACCACAACTTTTTCCATCCTTGGTCATGCACGGAAAAAACACTTTTAGCAGCGTAACCACAGCCCCGGCGTTAATTGCTGAAGAGCGGAGTTTCTTATTTTGGAAACTGTTGCTGGGATGGGGCTCGCCGGGGCCTGGGTGCGAGGGGAAGGGTGCAGGATGGACCCCAGCCTGTGCTCCGTTGAACTTTGGGCTTTTGGGCTCAGAAGGATTCCATCCCTTTAACCCCATCCTTTAAAACCCACCCTTCCCGGGGGTGTTGTCCCACGGCTGTGCCCACCCTGCTTAGCGGAGTCTCCCTTGCAAGGATGCTCGGGGTGGAAAGCACCACGTGCCAGCTGAGAAGTGGGCAAAAAATGGAGATATTGAGCAAACCACAGGAAAAGGGAGCGGGAAAGCACTCGGGGAATGCGTCGCTTCCCCCCCAAAGCTTCCCACAGCTGGAGTGAGAAGAGCTGTGGGTGCTGCTGGGTGCTGGGTCCCCGCAGCCGATGTGAGATGCCTAGTGGGGTTTTTTTGGGGTGGTTATCTCTCTTTTTTCCCCCTTTTTCTTCTTCTTTTTTTTTTTTTCCTCTCTTTCTTTTCACGGCCCAGGATGTGGTTGTTTCAAGGCTGAGAGCTGCTTCTTTCAAAGGTAAATATTTATGAGAGCCTGCGCAGGCAGCGCGCGGTCTGGAAGGATTCAAGGATTCATCCCAGCCGTGGTGGGGGCTCAGCGGGGTGGACCCTGCTCCTTCCCACCGGGCAGCCCCTCTCAAGTCCACTGTCTGTGATGGGCACGGTGATGTTCGGTGTCATTTTGGGATTGTGATAAAAACAAGCATTTTGGGCAAACTCACTTCCTCCAGCCAGGCACAGCCCCGGGCAAAGGGCAGGAATGAAAATCCTCATCCAGTGGGATTGGATCCCACTTGGGCTTTTGAACCTTTTCCATTTTCCTGGGTGATGCAAAACCTCGGGATGGTAGAAAATCCCAGGACATCCCAGGGACTGTGGGGAGCCTGTGGGGTCCGTGCTGGACCCCCCCATCCCTCTGGGGCCGAGGTTTGGGGTGACTCAGTCCTGGCTGCAGCGGCTCCCACTTGCACGCAGACACCTTGTTTACTTTCCATGCTCGTTATTTATTCCAGGAAATTATTAAAGCAGCCCACGCTGGAACCGAATTTGGCATAAAATAAATTAAAAAAAAAAAAAAATCAAGGGGCTGGAGAAAGCTGTCTGTTTACAGATCCTGTTTATAGCCCCCATCTCCCTCAGCCCTGCTGTGAGCCACTGGGCTCGCTGGTTTTAGGGGGCTTTGCAGGGTTTGGGGGGGCTTTGCAGCGGTTTGGGGAGCTTGGGAATTTTGGCTCATTCGTGCAGAGCAGGGAGGTTTATCAGTGAACAGAGCCACCAGCTCCAAGGATGGGTGGGGATTCCTGCCTGGACCCCGAAATGCCACGCCACAGATTCACCCGGTGTCACTTGGGGTGCTGTTTTGCAGCACCCCAGATTAATTTAGCAGGCAGTCGAGGCTCGGGGAGGCGATGGGGTCTGGGCTGTGTTTTCTCCCATCGCCGTTCGCCGGCGCTCGGCAGCCGCCGGGAATGGGAACAGAGGGATCTTTGTGCCCCGGCCGCCCCCGAGCCAGCGCTCCAGGCCGGCACAACGGTGCCTCTTGTCACCGCTGAGCACGGTCCCCTCGGGGACGGCTCTGTCCCCTGCCGCGGCCCGCGGGATGCTCGGAGACAGGGTGTCCTGGAAACTCCTTTGTGCCTCTGGTGTGGGGTTGAGGAGGCTGGCGGGGCTTTGGGGTGGGCACAGAGGGTTTTTTGGGAGGTAATGGCCAGGGGCTGGGGGATGCTGAGCTCGCACGGCAGCTGGCAGCAGGAATCACCTCCCGTGTTCCTGTTTGACAGTCAGGGAACCTCCGAGCTCCGGTTCCCCAAGCCCAGAACAGAGCCCAGGATGGTGCTTGCTGCTGTCGGGAGGTTTCCAAACGAGCAGTCTCCACCTGCAGAGAGGAAGGAATGTTTTGGGAATGTCGCACCCTGGGGCCAGCGGAAGCTGAGCTGAGCTAAGGGTCTGTGCAGCAGGCACAGGAGACCTGAATCAGTGGGATTCCAGTCCCTGTCCCAAACACCAGCGTTGGCAGGGGCTGTCCAGGGTGGACCTCTCCCCTTGGAATGAGCCATGGTGCAAACACCCGAGGAAGAGCACTGGGATTAACTGCGCTGTCAACTCTCCTGGAGCACTGGGATTAGCTGCTGGAGGACAGAGGGACTGGCCATGCTGCAGATCCCTGAGGATGAGTAACTGGAGTGGTTGTGGTGCAGACCCCTGAGGCTGAATAACTGGCGCGGGTGTGCTGCAGATCCCTGAGGACGAATAACTGGAGTGGCTGTGCTGCAGACCCCGGAGGATGAATAACTGGAGTGGTTGTGCTGCAGACCCCTGAGGATGAATAACTGGAGTGGTTGTGCTGCAGATCCCTGAGGATGAATAACTGGAGTGGTTGTGGTGCAGACCCCTGAGGACGAACACCGGGATTAGCCGTGGTGCAAACACCTGAGGACACGTGCTGGGATTATCTATGGTGCAAAGTCCTCAAGGGTGAGCATTCGGTTTAACTGTGGTGAAACTCCCAAGGGCAGCCACCGGCCTTTCCTGGCACACAAAATCCCTGAGGATGAAGGCTGGGATTACCCGTGGTGCAAACCCTCGAGGATGAGGACTGCTCCAGCTGACTCTTTGCACTCTCCAGCAGGACCCTTGGAGCCCTCGTAGCCCCACAGGGTCCCGCTGCCTCCCCCTGCCTTGCCCCAGCACCAGAGGATGTGTTTCCCACCCAGTTCACCCGGCATTCGCTGGAAAAGAGCTGTGTGTATCCATGATCCTGGAAAACTTCACAAAACCCCCAGGGCTGCAGGCACAGGATTTGGTTTTGTGTCCGTCCAGCACAGCCAGGCTGAGGCAGGCCTGGCGCTGCGGCTCCAGCTGAGGTTAGTCCCTTGCGTAAGGGACACAGCTCTGTGATTTACAAGAAGTGACAAATCTCGCCTGTATCTCTTGGGGACCTTGCAGAAGGGCTCAGGCACTTCCCCACCTCCCGCAGGTGACTCAGACTGGAAGTGAGAGCTGGCATGGGGAAATCCCGGAGCGTGGAGGGGCCGAGGGCAGCTCCTGGTGCTCTCGAAGGATTCGCTCGGCACAAACTCGGCCTGATGGCCCAGCCACCGTCATCATCACTGTGCCACCGTCATTATCACCGTGCCACTGCCACTGTGACAATGCTATCATCACCATGCCACTGCCATCATCACCACACCGTCAGCATCACTGTGCCACCGTCATCGTGCCACTGTTATCATCACTGTGCCATTGCCACTGTCACCAGACAGTGTGTCGTCACCATGCCACTGCTGTCGTCATTGCTGTGCCACCTCTGCCATCACTGCGAGACCACCACCCGCATCACTGCACTGCTGCCATCATCACCAAGCCACTGCCATTGTCACCATGCCACTGCTGTCATCGTCATGCCACTGCCATTGTTACTGTGCCACCACTCTCATTCTTGGAGAGCTGCCTTCCTCCTCACCTGAGTGGAAAAAGCTCCCCCAGCACCCTCGGTGTCCCCTGAGCATCCAGACAGGATGTGCTCCTTATGGCAACAGCTCACAGCTTCGTGGGGAGAGCACTCCTGGCACAGGTGGGACAGCTGGGAGAAGTTTTGCCACGAAAAACCCCATAAATCCCAAATATCCTTGTTGGAGAGGTGTGAGGGACCTGCTATGCTGAGCCAGCCCTCTGGGCAGTGACTTCCCCACCAAAGGCAAGGGAAAGTGTCCTGGGAGAGCTGCTAGAGGGACGTCACCACGAAAGGAGCCAGCGGCAGGTACCACGTGCACCGGGAGTGGAGAGCAGCCGTGCCAGCACGGCAGCGAGGGCTGCTGCCGGCGTTTGCCGGGAGGAAATGCAGCGGCTCCGCTCCGTGCGCAGCCGTGACCTTGGCCTGACCTTCGCCCCCGCGCCCGGCACGGCCACAGCGCCGAGCTGGCACCGGGCTCCTTCCCAGATCTGGGAAACCCCACTTCTCCCGGCTGCCCTGCCCTCCTCGGGTGTGTCATGGCCGTGGGTGCCGTGGTGGCACTGCCTGTGCTGTGCTGGTTGTTCCTGTGCTGTGCCGGTGCTTCCCGTGACACCCTGGGGGGGTGTCCGGGATCGAGGATGTGGGGACAGGCAGAGGGGGTGCAGTGGGGTGTCCTCACTGGGAGGGCTCTGGCAGGATGCTTGGGGCAGGGAGCAGGAGGCTGTTCCGTGCTTGGGGGCATTTTCCTCAGTCTTCCAGTTTGCCCCATGTCCCCTGGCACTGGGAACAGCCCTGGCCTGGCAGAAGCTTTGTGCTTTTAAACTGTGGAAAAATTCCCTGCAAAAACCAAAACTCCTGGTGTATTGCAGTAGGTGCTGAGAGCTGGTGCATCTCCTCTGTCCCCATCCTATGGAACTGTCATCTCCATCGGTGGCCACATGTTCCCAGCAGGGCTCAGCCACTGTCAGCTCCCACAGGGAGAGGGAGTTTGGGGGAGCTGGAGAATGACCCATGGCACAGCCCAGGGTGCCCGGTTTTGTGTGCCAGGACTGGGAATGCTGGGAATGCCACAGCGAAGGCAGGGTGACAGCCCTGTTCTGGGGGCTTGGCAGTGCAGCTTCAAGGGGTGTCACATCCCCGGTGATTTTGGGGGGCACTCAACCTCGTGCTGGGCTTTCCCCCATTTGCACAGGATCCTTTTGGGAGCAGTGGGGTGAATCTTCATCTGGAAGCTGATCCTGGTGGGGTTGGGGCTGAGCTGGAGTAACATCTGGACCATCCTAAACCTTTCATCCCATCCTGAGCATCCTGAGCACCCCGATGCAGGCAGCAGCGGGGGTTACCCAAACCCACAGTGCTGCTGGGGCACCTCTTGCCGAGAAGGAGCCCGTGGGTGAACTCTTGCTGTGTTGAGTGTGCACTTTTGGTTACTGAGAAATCCCTTTCCCGGTACCGGCCACATCGAGCAGGGCATCTTGCGGTCAGGTGCGGCGCCCCGGGAGCGGGGGCACCGTGCCTGCGGTAGGCACTTCCCCGAAGCCAGCCTGGTTTTTCGGGCGCCGTATCTCTGTGCTGCATCATTTCCTTCTCCCTTCACGCTCCAGCTGTGCTCTCAGAGACAGAGGGGGCTTCGCCGAACTCCCTTTTCCTGGAATTTCCCGATTTCCTAAGAAGCCGACCCCAGCGCTGTGGTTGGGATGTTGATAAAACCCGCTCAGGGTCATGCTGGACGTCACAGCCCCCGTGCAGGAAAGCGGCCAGGACGAGCGATCCTTTCGCTTTATCCACGCAGAGCTTTGCGCGGGGCACGGTTACATTCCAAAGGTGGCAGGAAAATTCAAATTCCTCCGGGATAAAGCCCCGGCGCCAGCGCGGCGGCTCAAGCAGCCCGGTGACAGTGATTGCAGCACAGCACAGCTGCAATCACTGTCACCAGCGGGCCCGGGGGTGCCGGAGCCACCGCGGTGTCACCAGCCCTGTGCATGACGCCGTACACGAGCGACTTCTAAGAACTTTCTTTTCGGTGCAGCTCGGTGCTGATAAGGGCTGATCCCTCTCGCGCTGCGTTTCCGGCCCCAAAGAACACCGAGTGCTCGGCCGAGAGAGGGAGGAAGGAGGGGGGATGGAAGAAAGGGAAAAAAAAAAGCACAGCTAAACACGGTGTGGTTGAGTGACCGAGGAAGTGTCCGGTGAGGACGCTCTTGGTGTCGTGCAGGTGGTTGGGGACATGGTGGGGGTGGGTTTGCCGTGAGTATCACGAGCTCGGAGCACAATTTGGGCAGTTTGGTTGGCAAATGCTGCTGTGGGGCGAAGTGCCACAGCCCAGCGTGCAGGGACGCTGTCCCTGTGTAGGGACAGTGGCTGTGCAGAGGGCCACTGGAGCCGGTGTCCCATGGGATGGTAAAGCCACTGCATGAATCACAGCCAGCCAAAATTTTGTGGTGCAGCAAGCCTGGCACGGGTGGGGGTGGTGCACGAGTGTGCCTGGCACATGGTGGCACTGCCTGGGCTTTGCCGGGATGCAGGGGATGGCTCCGGCCGCGGGGCTGAGCACGGAGCATTGGCTCCATCACCCAGCACTGGCACAGGGGTCCCTCAGGAGCCTCTTTTCCCCCTGGCACCCTGGATCCTGTGCCACGTGCTGCAGCGTCCCGGCGGTCAGCGGCGTGGCAGAGGAACCGAAAGCTGCCGCAGGGGTATTTTAGCCTTTGTGGAAGTGTTTGCTCAGCATTTTGTCACGTGCCTGTGTCGGTGCCAAACCCGCCGGGGAGCTCTTGGCACGCCACTGACCCTTGCACCCATGAGCAGGACGTTCCCCGCCTGCACCCCAATTTCCTCATCGGTGCCACATCCCTGGAATGTGCTGCCATGCTGGGAACCTCCTTTTCCCTCCTCTCCTCCACCCATCCCTGCACTGCAGGGTTCTTGGGACCCCTGAGATGAGTCTGAGTGTCACTCAGCCCCCTGGGGGGGCCCTGACAGTGGCTGGGTGGTGCTGTGGGGGTACTTCCTTGCCACATGGGGTATTTCCTCACCACACAGGGTATTTCCTTGCTGGTGGGGTATTTCCCTGCAGAGCCGGGTATTTCCTTGCTGGCTGCTGTGCCTTGAGTGGCTCCTGGAGCTGGTAGAGCAGTGGGATATGGGGCAGTGTTTTGGGGTGTGGAGTGGTGTTTTGGGGTTTGGGGGAGTTGGGGCTCAGCTCAGGGTCTGTGTTCCCCCTCGCAGGGCTCCAAGCCGAAGCTGCTCATCACCTGCTCTGCCGTCCAGGAGGTGCGGAGGTGCACACGCCTCGAGATGCCCGATAACCTCCACACGTTCGTCCTCAAGGTAGGACCTGCTGAAAGGGTCTGCAGCCATCCCTGAGGCCTTTCCCGGCCTCTGGGGCACACGTGGCTCCCAAAAGCTCCCATGCCAAATTTCAGTTCCTCTTCCCATTCGGGGAGGGGATGCACAGGGGGATGTGGTGTGCAGGGTGGGGGATGCACTGTCCCTGCTGGTGTCCCGAGCGTGGGTGGGAGGGGGATGCACATCTCTCTCTCTCTGAAGCCCTCATGTCCCTCTCTGATGTCCCCCAGGTCACCAACGCCACCGACATCCTGTTTGAGGCAGGGGATGAGCAGCAGCTCAGCTGCTGGACGGCCGAGATCCGGGACTGTGTGCGCAGGGGGTAAGCGCTGCTGGGCGTCCCCGAGCCTGGGGATGGGGACAGTGGCTCTGTGTCCCCTCCGCCAGCACTCAGCCTGGCTTCTCCCATCCCCGGCAGGTCTGACACGGGTGACCCTGAGCTCCTGATGTGCCGGCACCCCGACCCCACAGCCGCCAGCCCCACCACCAGCACCGACCCCCTCAGCCAAGGTGAGCGGGGGGACACCCAGGGGACCCTGGGGACAGAGTATCCCTCGCTGGGGGGTCACCACATCCTACCGTGGCTGGGGTGATTGGCCTTCCCCAAATGGCATGGGGGGGGCAGAGCCAGAGGGGAGGGGACGGGGGCGATGGGCAGGGGTCCCCATTTCCCAGGGACACTCATCCCTGTGCCTGGCAGGGGCGACTCCGGGGGGCCCGGGGGAGGCGGCGGGGCCGAAGATGGAGCAGTTCCTCTCCTCCTGCCCCTGGTTCCACGGGCCCATCTCCCGCGTGAAGGCGGCTCAGCTGGTGCAGCTGGGGGGGCTGGAGGGCCACGGCGTGTTCCTGGTGCGGCAGAGCGAGACGCGCCGCGGCGAGTACGTGCTCACCTTCAACTTCCAGGGCAGAGCGAAGGTACGGGCGGGACAGGGCTGGGATGGGGAGGGGAATCTCGCGGGAGCCCCTGGGGCACCCCCCCCGCTGCAGGACAGTCCCTGTCCCACCGCATCCCACCGCAGGGAGATGCTCTCCTGGTCTCTGCCTCGATGCTCGCAGTGGGCTGGTGCCCTCCTCCTGGGGGGCAAAATCCCCAGGGATCCTCAGGCTGGGGATGCAGCACATCGCGCTAAAACCATTTGTGTCCCACATCCCAAATATCCCTGTGTCCCCACCGTCTCCTCCAGGAGGGAGGTAGAGGGAGGGTAACTGTTCCTTGTTCATCCCTGCAGCACCTGCGGCTGGCGCTGACGGAGCGGGGCCAGTGCCGTGTCCAGCACCTCCGCTTCTCCTCCATCGTGGAGATGCTGCACCACTTCCACCGCTGCCCCATCCCCCTGGAGTGCGGCACCGCCTGCGACGTCCGCCTCTCCAGCTACGTCGTCCTGCCCCAGGCGCAAGGTGTGCGGGGAGGGGGATGTTCCCGTGGGATGCAGGGATGGAGGGTGCCCGGGGTGGGTGGGAATGCCTCGGGGCTGGGCAGAGCTGGGCCCTTTGGTTGCTCATGGAGTGGGGAAGCGGAAGCCTCGGGGTAGTGGCACAAAAGGTGACTCCCAAGCTCCCAGCTTCCTCTTTTGAGAAAGGAGAAGCTGCTCCCAGCCACCGGCTGCGGGGGGGGCGGGTCATGGGATGCACCCCGCAGCGCCAGAGCGGGGCCAACAGCGCTGGAGCATCCCCCTGACCGGCATCTCCTCCCTCCGCCCGCAGCTCCCGGCTCCAGCACCACGGTCCCTCTCCCCCTGCCCTTTCCCGGCTGGAGCCCCGAGTTCAGCCTCGTCCCCGCCGGCTCCTCCTGCCCGCACGGCCCCGAGGAGCCCGCCGCGGGTCCCCCCGCGGAGCAGATCTTCCACCTGGTGCCGCCGCCGGCCGAGCTGGCGCAGAGCCTGCGCCCGGCCAGGGCCCCCGCGGCCCGGGCCCGCGACTCGGACTACGAGGTGGAGGCACCGGGCCGGGGCCACGTCCGTGCCATCGACAACCAGTACACGCCACTCTGACCAGCACCGCGCCGGCACTGGGATGCACTTTTGGGTGGAGAAATCCTGGAGACCTTCTGGGGGATCCATCGAGAGAAAGAATGTACCTGTTTCTTCCTTCTGGTTAGGGATGATTATTGTATTTTTTGCAAGGAAGGGGGTAATTTTTCACTCCTGTATGGGTGTGCTCCCTCTCGTTGGCCTGTTAAAGGGCCTCTTATTGTTATTTTTGTTGTTCTTATCAAAGCTTTCTCATTACTGTTTACACAACGCCGCTCGTGCCTGTGCCGGGCCTGGTGTCCCGCCTGTCCCTGACACGACAGCGCCCAGCCAAGGAACCGGGGTCTTGTGTTACACCCACGGAATTGGAGAAAGGAAAAAAAAAAAAAAAAGAACCAGGATAACAAGAAAAAATGGATTATAAATTCATTGCCAAGTTGCTGCTCCAGGCCTCGTCCTCCCGCCCTGGCTGCTGAACCCACCAGCAAAGCCCGACCTGAGCTGAGCTCCCACGAAGGGTGATGAGCAGGGTTTGGGCTTTATTTTTAGCTAAGGCAAAAACTGGCTTTTTCTTGCTTTTTCTCTTTAACCCAGCACAGCTGTGGTCACTCCCCGCGCCAGCCAGAGGGATCCTCATCCCGCTCTCCCGGCTGATTGAGACTGAACACTAATTGCTCCGTGCTTAGCCATGGCACCAGCTGAGAACTAACACAGAGACTGACACAAACCACTCCTGCTGGTGAGGGAGGGGTTTATCCCATTTTATCCTGGTGATGGATGCATTCTATCCCGGTGATGGAGGCTTTTTATCCCTTTGACAAATGGGTTTTTACCCCGGCGATGGAGGCGTTTTTATCCCGGTGATGGAACCGCCTTATCCTGGTGATAGAACAGTTTTATCCAGGTCATGCAGGTGTTTTATCCTGGTGATGGAACAGTTTTATCCCAGTGATGGAACCGTTTTACCCTGGTGATGGAACAGTTTTATCCCAGTGATTTTAGGCACAAATTTAAAGTCAGTTTTCCCCCCGAAGAACACCCCCACTCTCGCTTGCCTTTTTCCCCCCAAAACACCCTGTCACCAGGAGCTTGGTGGCATTTCAAGCTACACAACGGCCTCTTGCAGGCGAGGGGGGTCCTTGGGGACACCTCCTCACCTGGAGGAAAAACTTGTCCAAATCCCTGGGTCTCAGCATCCCCTGATCCCCACCTGTCCCCAAATTCTGCTGCTGTTCCCGAGCCCCCGGGGCTGCTTCACCTGCCTGGGGCAGCCATGAGAGAGGAAGCACTTCTGAGAAGCTGCCGTTATTTTAGGAAAGAGGAAGGGCTGGAGCCGTTGCGCCACCCGGGAGGGGATGTTCACAGCGTTCAACTTCCAGATTTCCCAGCTCAGCCTTCCCCGGGATTTCGGATGCAAAACTTGCCTAGAGATTGCCTTACAGAAAGCTTTTTTTAATTTCTATTTTCCTTGAAATTGCAATACAGGTGGGAGCCCTCAGGAGCATTAACATTTAGTAATTCATTTGGAAACCAGCGAACACAAAGCCTCGTTGGGCTGAGTTAGGGAATTCCACAAAAATCCAGCCTCTAGGACAGGCTTTAGTGTGAAGCAGGTGCTGGGTGAGCCTAAAGTCTGAGGAGCCAAGGTCAAGAGCTGAAGGGCAAGGCCAAAACATCCGGGGCCAAACAGCTCAAGGAGCAGCCGCGAGAGCAAATCTGGGTTTATAAATCAAAGGATGAGGCTGGGACAAACGGGAACCTCCCACTGGAGAAACCATTTAGGTTTTCCTTTTGTGCCTCCCCATTGCTTGCTCTGGCTCTCTCCTGGGCTTTGTGCATTTAGAGCAGGCAAAGGCTTTCCCCCCCTGCTTTCTGTACCCTCGTGCCTGAAACTGGAGCATTAAGAGGGAATTGCACTGGTCCTGCAGCAGCGCCAGCCCCGCAGAGGCTGATGGAGAAACAAAGCCGGCCCTGTCCTCGCTGGGCTCCTCAGCTGTATCCGCATCCCATTCTCCTCCCCGGAGCAGCACAAAGGCTGCAGCCAGAGGCAGGAGCACTTCCCCGGGGCTGCCTTGTGCCAGGCGAGGCAGCTCCCTCCGCGGCCCATAAATAACTCCCCGTGCTCTTGCATTTAGAGGGATGGGGAAGGGAAGGGGGGACAGCGCAGCGCAAGTTGTCGGCTCCTTTCCTCGCTTGCTGCCTGCTTCCCAAAGCCTTGGGAAACACAGGGATGTGCTAAATCTTGCTGAGATTCCTGGTTTTAATCCCACCGAGCTCCAGGGGGCTGCGTTCAAAGGGGTTTTCCCCCAAAAGGCGAGGTGGAATCACCCGAATCTCCCTACATCTGCAAAGAAAGGACGGGCTGGGAAAAGGCATCGCTATTCACATCCCTTGCCAGATGAATCCAGAGAAATCCTTGCCAGATAAATCAGATGCTGCTGGGGTGGGTTGTTTTGGCACGCCAGGACTTTATTGTTCCAGTGCCAGAACTGAAACATGCGTGTGCATGTGGTATTTTTAACCTGCAGTTTAATTACAAGGGGGTTCTCCACAGTTTAAATGGAAATTGCTGTGCTTGATTAGTAAAATACACGCTGGGTTCATTATCTCCCCGTCAGCCACTTCCCCCATGCAAACAAACTCCGGTGGGGGAGAGCTCCTGTTCTCCCCACCAGGGAGCAGTGGGAGAGTCCCTCTGATTATTTAATAGTTAATTCCATCCCCAAACTCACCCACGGGGAGCCGAGGGCTGTCCAGCCCTCCCAGCTCCACCATCTCCTCATTTCAGATCCACTGCAGCAGGATCTGAGGGGATTTTTGGGCTATTTCCCAAGCTCCCAGAGGACTGAATTTGAAATCCCATTTCTCCTAGAAAACATCTGGCTTGTGACACAGGTCAGAGCCTGACGCTGCTCCTGCCAGCACGTTACTCCAGCTCGTAAGGTACTCCTCTGGGTAACAGCAGTGGGCAAAGAGCATTAAGCCATTCCACCCTACGGAAGATAAGCATTTTTGCAGGATTTTTATATTCTTGTGACTTGAGAGAAGAGCCCAGGGCTGGGCAGGTTTAATTCCCCAGCCCTGTGGGCTTTTACTGGCGCTTATGGGAGTTTTGGGAGGAGGGGAAGCCGAGGGGAGAGCCCCTGGGTGGCCCTGTGCAGGTGCAGCCTCCTCTGAAATTAAAGTCAGGAGTGGCCACCAGTTTGTGCCTTGGCCCTGGGGATGGGCACGAGGAACACGAGTTTGGATCCCACCTGAGGAAGCCAGGAGCCACAGGAGCAGCTCTTGGAGCCGGGCTGGAGGCCCTGCCTCCCCCAGGAGAGGCTGGGGGTGGGGAGCCCCAGCTCATCCAGCTACTCAGGACAGTTTTAAGCAATAAAGATGGAAACCAGGCAGTGCCTTTGCTCTGTGTGACAGCAGGGACCTGGTTTAGGGCACAACCCAAGACTTGGGTCCAGCCAGAATTCCTCCCCCTCCTGTTCCTCCTGCTGTTTGCCGAGAGCCCCTCCTGCTCGGTGGCCTTTGTGTCCTCAGGGGCGTCAGGTTCTGAAGAAGCCCCTGCCATGAAGCATTAGTTGATGTCTCCATCCCTCCCTCCCCCCCACATCCCAGCCCCGCGGAACAGCACCCGCAGGTGCCAAACGCTGACACCACCATTCCTCACCCCTCCCTCTGCATTGAAGCTCTTTTGGGCTGAAACTTCTAGGAAAAGATCCAGGGAGAAGCCAAAGCTTCTCATTCCTCATCTGGAGCACCAAACCCTGGTGTCATCCAGCATTCCAAACTTTTAGCTTTGATCCAAGCAGCCCCAGCCATCCCCAGCAGCTCCCAGAGGCAGGAGGTGACTGTGTATTGCCTAACTCAGCCTTTAGCAGGACGATTAAAGCCAACAATTTTGTTGGAGTATATTAATTTGAAAGTTCTACTTTTCACCTGCACAGAAAAGTTCTTCTTGTATAGCAATTTTTTTTCTATATATTGTTTCTGTATGTACTGTACAAGTAACTTATTCTTGAATAATGCGATTTTACCGTAATATTAAAAAAAAAAAATCTGCTCTTAATAAACTGTTTTTAGAACTCGTTTCTCACTGGCAGTCTTCAGTCTGATTCTCTCCAGGGGCCTGGACATTGTTTTAGTGGATGCTGGATGCTAAAAGGCAGAAATGCTCCCTTGGACATGGAAATCCTCGGGTTTGTCCCCACGGGACGATGCCTGCACCGCACAGGACAGGCAGGACACGGCCCTTGGAGCAGGGATAACTTTGTCCCCCCATCTTTTTAAGGCGTTTTGCCAGGGAATTCTTACCCTTGCTTTCCTCCTCCAGCAGCACCACTGACTTTTATACTTTTATCACCTTAAAGGCCCAGCCAGGACCATTCCTGACCCCATCCGGAGCAGCCCCAGGCTGAGGGATCAGGAACACAAAATCACCTGGCCACAAAAGCTTGTTAGAAAACTCTACTGAAACTTGTGATTCCCAAACTTTCCCCTTATTCCTGCAATGCCCCTGCAGCAGCAGCAGCAGCACCCAGCAGACTCGGGGCACACCCTGGCTCCGTGTGGCATCGGAGCTGGAGAAGCTGGTACGGGGAGAGACTCATAAATCACCACACAAACACCGAGGAGGTCAGTTTTTAAAACTTTTTTTATTTTTTAATTTTTTTTTTAAGTTTTTATTTTATATTATCTACAAAGTAAAAGTTTTCTTAACTTAAAAGTTACATCACTGTCTCACGATAGTGATTATCTCATCAAACGTGATTTATAAATAATAACTCATCCGTTTGACGATTAGAATTTTTTTTTTTTTTACTGAACCTGTTTCAAGTTTAGTTAGAAGTAAAAGGGATCTCCAAGTCTTGATTTTTAGTGATAATAGCAGCAAGAATCACTCTTGTTACTTCTTTTGCTAGCTGACGAGTTCATAACTTTGAAGGGTCATTAAAAAATAAATAACTTCCAGTTTTCAGCAAGCAGAGTTGGGGCACTTGCAGGACTCAGATACAGTGCATGGAATTATGGAATAGCCCACAAGTTCCTAAATGCCTCTACTCAGTCCGAATCTCTCCCACTGCAAGATGAACTGTTAGCATTCCTAGTGGATGTTACAAGAAATCAAAAAAAAAAATTTTTTTTTTTTTTAAACAAAATAAAATGAAATTCTAGTTTTCTGTGCTTCCAGTTGGCAGAAGCAGTAGAAGGAGGGTATTTGGCCTACAAAAGGTATCCAGCCTTTCAGTTATTCCAGATGAGCCTTACAACTGCTGTTGGTGGTGGGCTTGTACTGTAAAAAAAAAGTTCAAATGTAAATAATAAATTGGCAAGCCACACAACAGTTTGCTAGTAAAGTGGTCACAGGACAACTACTGAGCTCAACTTTCTTTTATTTTTATTTTCTTTCTCTTTTTTTTTCCTTTTTATTCTTTTAGAGAACAAAACAAAACCCTGCACATCAAGATGTCCTTGGGATGGTTTGTTTTTTTTTTTTTCCCTACCTAAGCCCTCAGAAAGCAGCTTTGTTCTGCTCACACATTCCCCAAGAAACATCAGGTAAAACTACATCACTACAGAAGTTCAGAGGCTGTTTGAACTCGAATAATCAAAGAAACCTAAATAAGGTTAAATTTAAAGCGGAAAGAAGTCACACAACTCCTGCTTTTCCCCCAAAGTAAAGCTGCAGAAAGTTACTCTGAATTAAAGTTGAGATTTCAGTTGTCACTTTACTTTAGCAGCAGCCTAGCAGCCCTGCCCCCACACAACATTTCACTGCTGTCCTCAAGATTTAATAAAACCTCCGACCATTATAAACTGCACACAGTCCATCCCCCACGGCAAATCCACGGCCACACCTGGAAAACTCAGTCCCACAGTGCCAGCGTCTCACACTTAGCCTTTTGTCTACTCCAGCTAGAGAAAAAGCAAAATATTCCCTGAATCAGGTACATCTCACCAGCTAAACCTACGCTCCTCCAGGCTGCCAAAGCGCAGCTGTGAAATACAAGGACATCTTAAGGTTGGTCGTTTTTTTTGTTGTCGTTTTTTTTTTTTTTTTCCTTTTTTTTTTCCCCAAATCTGGTTTCTCCCAGCTCTCACTACTCGACCTGGCTGAGTTAGGGTGCAGGTCTCCCGGGCACACACTCCTCACCTGAAGGGTGGGTCATATAGGGGAAATGTGTTGTTGTCGAGACTGGAATGGGCTGTAGTGCACTTTGAGCGAGGGCGGCTTGGGGACCACCGGGAGGCTGTGTCGTCATTAGCATCATTGGAGCATGGGCAGTTGGGTGAGAAGGAACCATTCCTGACTGTACATGAGCCTGAAACAAAGAGCTCTTTAGTATCATGGTCACAAGGAGGCAGCAACTCCTGGCCACATGACTGGCAAAAGTTTGCTCCGGCTGCAAATCCGGAGGTTTAACTCTCCATTTATTTTATTTTATTTTCTTTTTTAACTAGGTTAGGGGTTAAGGCAGAGGTTGTAACACAAAAAAAACTCAAAAATAATAATAACAACAAAAAGGAAAATTAATAATTAAAAAAAGGGCTCAAGTCCTTACTGCTGGCTCTGAGTTGCATTCTCAAGTTTAGCCATTTGGCCAGCATTAAACAGGGGGGTATTAAAAAAAAGTAACAATTCAGCAACAAATCTTCAAAACATTACTGTTAGTCACCTACATCAAAGCACTTCCTAGAGGGTACAGATAGGAACTTCACAGGCACTGGGAGTCTGGCATCCCTTCCCCAGCTCTCTCCTTGCACAACCCCACGTTCTCTCCTGGCTCCCTGCCCTGGGAACCTCCCTGTCCTCTCCAGTGACCTGTGCCCACACAGTGCTCAGCCAAGTCCTCCTGACATGAGTGATTTCATCCCTTTACACTCTCAGGGCAGCTTTGTTCTGCTTCCAGTTCAGCTCATCGCAGCTCTTGTGTAATCTGAGCAATCAGGGCTAAGTCTCAGTGGAAAAGGAGATTAATCCTTCCCCATGGCTGATCACCTCTGGCAAACAACTTCAGGAACTTGGTGGGTTCTTTAGCTCAGAGCAGTTCATGTCTCTAGAGGTCATCGATTTTTTTATTTAAAAACCTAGCAAACATTAATTTCTTAAAAGCACACAGGAACTCAGAGCTCTCAGTGGATTTCTCCTGGGGAAAAAAAAAGCCCCAAACCCCCATCGTTTGTACCTAAGGTTTGCTTTGTCCTTCTACCATATCCCAGAACTGCAGCCTCACAGGTCTCCCATGCCAGTAAAGACAGATAGCAGGTAGTGGCTAGAATTTTATTTCTTAAAGACAAAAAGGGTTACTTGACTCATCACAGACATTCCCCAAACTCTTTGATCAGACTTGCATGTGTTAGTAGCACCCCAGAAGCCTTTAAAGGCAGGAACTGCAATTCAAATCTCACTCTTGCTCTAAAAAAGGTTTAGGAGATCAGACTGTGGAACAGAAATACCTCCCAGGACTGGCTCCACGTTGACTTTGACAAACATGCTATTGTAGAAGCCATCATTATAAAGCAGCTATTCATAGAGCAGCTGGAGTCAATACACACAGTGGATAAAATTTTTCTGCTGTGGCTCAAACACTTTGCAAATTGGCAGCTGACAGCACTCTGTAATGAATTTTAAAGTACTGGTTCTCAAGTGAGATATCCACCAGCTCAAGATTCATCTGATAACCTGAAGGGAAATTGGATTGATCCCCTGTGTTGGCCTAACTGAAATTCTTACTACATGGTATTTCAGAATTGTGTTTAGAAGCTGGGAATGAGGCTGCTAAAAAACTATTAAACCCAGTGATTAGTTTCCCCACGATGGAATAATTACATCCATTTAAAATTTCTGACAGAACTGTAGTTATTCCTTCACTAGAGATTTTTGAGGGAACTACTTCATTGGGAAAGTCAATTAGTTTGGTGTAAATATCACAAATTGCAGCTTTCGTTCTAAAAAAGATTGCAGAAGAGACTGCACAAGTTAAAAT
This sequence comes from Callaeas wilsoni, assembly GCA_013398955.1. Taxonomy (NCBI): domain Eukaryota; kingdom Metazoa; phylum Chordata; class Aves; order Passeriformes; family Callaeidae; genus Callaeas; species Callaeas wilsoni. Next base: position 96,240 of record VWPU01005452.1, read on the forward strand.
CAAGGGCAAGGCAGGCTTTGTCTGTGATTGCTAAAAATCCTGCCTGAGCAGTCAGTTCTGACTCGAAGTTGCATCTGATTTGTTTAATTTGGTTTGAGTAAGTGCTTGGCACACAGAAAGGAAGGCAATGGTCACATCCTGCACCCCTGGCCTGGCCAGGGCACAATTCAGGCACAGCTGTACCCTTTAATGGCCTTCAAGCAAATGTTTCATGTCTCAAATCACAGCACTGGACATGCCACTAAGCCAAGACCCCTCTGAGAATCTCTAAACACAACCCAGGCACTCACAGCAGTGCCTTCACACCAGAGCAGAGCAGGAGTCTTGTTTCTGGCAGGATCCAGAGAAGGGGAGGATGTGCCAGGACGCCACGGCAATCGTCAGCTTTGGCCGTCCTCGCCTTCTCCTCCCCCCGAAAAAGCAGAGAAATCAAAAGCCTAAGAGAATCAAAAAGCTAAAAACTCGGCATCAGTAAAACGATTCCTAAAGAACTATTGCTTTATTGGCTTAACTGACTGTCCCAGGGACCAAAGAAAGATTTTATCAGAGTTCTGCAAGGGACTGGACACCCGTCAGATTAACATCCCTAATCACAGTTAGTCACCTTATCCCAAACTATTGTTAACCTGTATGAGGAGGCAGAAGCCAGACACCAAGTTCTTGGTCTGAAGAAGAAATTGTGCAGGCAAATTACTGATTGAACTGCCCTTTCCCTGACAAAGGACACTAAATCCAGGAGATTTAGTAAACATCAGAAAATCTCTGTCACACTGCTTTACACAGAGCTCTTATTAATCTATCATGTGCTTCCCTTCCCCAAATCCTTTTTCTCAGGGAGCTGGCCACAAGAGAACAGTTAAGAGAAGTGGGTTTCTGATTCTGAAGCAAAGACTGTTGTTTTAGGTTGCCCAACAATCTTTGGGGATCTTCAGCACAAGCAGTTCATTTAGAACCACACACACCACACACACACACACACACCACACACACACACACACACACACAGAGAGAGGCTTCTTTCTGCAAGGATTGTCCTGCAGTCACCTTAACTCTCTCCTGTCTCCCTGCACTGCCTTGCTACTCCCTGGAAATCCTGTCATGTCCTTTTCTGGATGTATCTGTATAAATTTGTCTACGATGCAGAGCCTGAAACTGCCACCAAAAGCAGCAATTCAGCCTTTCTGCACTCAGCTCCCACCTCCAACCTTTCTGTATGCCAGCTCTTCCTGGATCAGGCACCTGACTGAGCAGGGAACCGATCTCACCAAGAAATTGCCTAGGAAGGGGGTAGGGGAGGCACATTTCAGCTGAATCATGTCCCCAGCCTGGTCTGCTCCACGGCCAAGCAGTTCTGTGAGCAGAGTGGTGGGGCAGGGACAAGGATGGGAGCCAGGAACTGGGAAGAGAGCTCAATTTATTTCAGCAGCAGTGCCAGCTTAAGATGTCTTCATTAAACTACAGTTGCAGATGCACTAGGTGTTGGAAGCTGAGGTCCAAATACACCTTGTCAAATTCTAAATAAAGGCAATGTACAGACAGAAACCTAAATAACAACAACAGGTAAGTCTGTGCTGAGAGGTGACAGATTGGCAATCACTTCAGCAGGCCCGACTGTCCTAACTTTGTGGCATTAAGACATTTAGTCTTGAAGGTTGTTAAACTGTGTTTACCTGGGGGACATGGGCCATGTGTGGCGGATTGGTATATGCAGGTTGAACATGGGAGGGATGAATGGTGAAGACTGTTTGTTGTGCTGTAGGAAAATTGTTTTGTGGAGACTGCGTGTTGGAGCCTGGCGTCATGGAAGGAGGGGTTGGAGCTAGACCTGCGTGGTAAATCGCCGACTGCTGCTGGGGGTTGGCCAGGTGCAGGGCCTGGGCAGCCTGGTGCTGGTGGTGCTGCAAGAAAACACAGAGATGGTTTAGGTTAGGGCTGGGAAATTGCATTGGTCCTGTTAAGGAGAAAGGTGTGGGAAACTGCCCTCAATTCCAAATCCGTAAATGGCGAATTTGGGGATCGCCTGTGCTCATGGGGAAACTCTTTACAACCCCACCAGGCTCGGCTTCTCCTGGCAAACAGAAGCCAGACAGGTAAAACCATGGAGAACCCGGAGCTGGGAGTGCCTCACAGCTGCAGCCAGAGTTATTCCCAGGAGGGAGCTAAGGAATGCAGCACTATCCCAAGGACCACTTTGTTTAAGGCTGCTTGTATTTGACAAAATACAATCAAACACTTCTCAGCATTTATCTGCTATTTCCACTTCACTCACATGAAAGCACTGACACAATTATGATCCTTCCCTAATCCTTAAACTGAAACATCCCCCATCCCCTGTGAACAGGGAGAAACGAACAGTCAGACTCTGTTCCTTTTTACCCTTTTCCCTCTCAAAGAAATCACTATTTCAGCATCAAGCACCGAGTCAGCTGCAATGCCTGGAACACGATGAAACACAATCGAAAGCCGCTCGGTGCCGGGGCTGCGTTACCTGCACGGGGCTTGGAGCAGGGTGGCTTCCAGCATGTTGGCTTTGCTGCTGGCCAGTTGGGGTGGCAGAAGGCTGAGGATGCGGAGGATGCGGATGCAGGGTAGCATTAGGGTGGGCATACTGCTGAGCCAGTGACCCAGTGGAAACTAGGATGAAAGAGAGGAATATTTAACACCAGGTACAGGACGTGCACCTCTATCAAGTCACCATCTGCACTTGAAGGTTTCACTACAACTCAAACAGTCAGTAAATATATTCCCTCCCCCTTCTAAAAAAAAAAATATATATTTTTATCTTGCAAATAGCTGAGGATCTTACCTTGCTTTTGTGTAGTTTGGTTTGGCAGGAAAGTCTATAAACAACCATAATTAGACAGTTCATCTTCCCTAATTTGACAATGTAACAGATACTACACAGAGAAAAGCAGTATTTCGTCTTTTGTTTAGTCAAACAGACCAGTTTCAAAGATCAAATTTATAATTTTCATACAATTTAGGATTTCCTGAGATATACTTTTCAAAGGTGTTATGAGCCATTTTTATTTCCACCATCCAAAAAAAATTCTTTGGCCTTATACCTGGCTAACCTCACCATGCTACTCTTCTGGAAATTGCTCACAGAACAGTCAGAGGGAAGCACAAACTCTGCCCGTGCACTCCAGAGTAAATAAACACATCACAGCTGAGAAAACTGAGGCTGCTCGAGCATCAAATTTTTGCTGAAGCCACTTTCTTGTGCTAAAATAAACCATTTTGCCTCTGCCCTCGAGGCCAATCTGTTCTGGATCACCACCATCCTGTGAGTTCCCCAACACTGCCATGGAATTCTTCATTCCTTGACACAGTAGCAAATAAGGTACAAAATTCCCAAAAAGGAAGAAACTGAACAACAGAAAACTTTCACCCCAGTGAAGGCACATCTGTTGCTACAGCCGTGCCAGTCTCCAACAACAAACACCAAGTTCCTTCTTGGATCCTGCTCTGTCCTGCTTCAAACGGGCCATGCTAAATCCTATTTTTTTTTTGAACTTTTGAGGGAATCTAAGCAAAGTATGAAAAGCCATAATGACAACGAGTCTTCCTTTCAGCACAAGGCATGCAAGGGGAAAGCGGGACCCTAAAAATGAGGATGTTTCCCCTATTCCTTTTCGATCTTGTGCAACAACCAGGCCACGTTTGCAGCTACTTCTGTGTGTGACAACACGTGTTAATCCCTCTGACATCACAGCCTGAGAGACCAAGGAGAGTTTTGCTGACAAAGTGCTAAAAAAGCAAACAGCCAAAGAAAACTATCAACCTGCTCCTCAATATTTCCTTTGACTGTTCCTTATTTGTTTTGGTGCCTTCTGGTCGTTCTGAAGTTAATTACTGATGAGTGTCCACCAGTTTTATTTAATGGGGTTGGTATTATATGAGAACTTGATGACCACTGCAGTTTTCCTCCAGTCTGGTTTGCTACAAACCTTACAAATCCAAGTTCTAACATGTTCCAACTCACCAGAATACAGAGAGCCAGGATCTTTTTGCCTGATGGAGGTTTTTCTCCCCTGTACAGGTTCCTCCTTTAGAAAATAACTGCCTGCCACATTTAACTTAATCCCTGGCAAGCTCTATTAAATCTTCACTGAGCAAATGGCCTCGCAGTGATGAGCAGTTTCAGGCTATTAATGCAGATGGACTAAATTCCTGCAGCCTGGAGTTGATCCTAACGTTTTTATCCATGTGTGTAAGCACAGTTGTACACTCTGAGACTTTCTGACTGAGAGGGGTTTCAAAAAGACCTCAGTATTTTCTAAGCACACTGTCAAAACCTGCAGGATCTTCTGCCACAGCATTTTGTTATGCTTTAAATCCAAGTATTTTCTTTTTTTTTTTGGTATCACTACTAAAATGTATTTTGCAGCAGCATCCCTGCCGTGCTCCTACTCGACTTTCAGCCATCTCTCCTCTGGTAACATCAAAATTATCAATGGCAACACTGATCATTTTTACAGTACCAAGTTCACGGCTTTCTACAGGAGGAAAATTTCTCAACCTCATTATTACACACACTCTGAAGAAGGCCAGAAATTATTATCTTTGTCAAAGTAACAGAAATAAATGGAAGGAAGAATTGCTTGCTTGCCCAAGGGCATGTTAGACCAGCAATTTTCCCAGTGCCTCAGCCACAGAGCTGGCAAGCCTGACTACAAATTAACTCCAACTCCATTCAAGAGGCTTTAAAATGTATATGAAATTTAATTCCAAGTTGTAAGATATTCAGGGCTTCCCACATCATTTGTTAAGAGCCCCCAAAATAATGTGGGACTCCCTTAAACCATTTGTGCAATTCATCTTTTGGTTCTTCACAGCCAAGAGAATAATAAGCTCAGTTATTCTGAAGAGGGTATTTCTACAATAAAACTTCACAATATGGAATTTCTCTCTTAAGACACCAGTTAAACCAAGGAATAGCACCCTAAAGAACAGATATAAAGCAGGGGGAGGATCAAGTTTTTGTCATAGTGGCAGCTCTTCCAAAACCACCTAATATTTTATCCATAGATTTGGATTTGAAGCACTGGATTTTTTCATACTGAAGAATATTTATTTCTCTACTTTCTCCTCTCCTTCATTTTCTCTTTAACACATCACCCTAATGACCAAACCTGTAGAGCTTAAAACCACTTCAGATGCTGCTGCAAATTATGTTTTAATAGTAATATTAAAAGTGCCTTTCAAAAAATGTTATCTGGGCACTCCTCTAAATCCTGGCCAGTCCCTGCACACAAACCAAGAGCTGCTCAGGCTGAGTGGCAGCAGGTCTGAAATGCATTCCCAGTTGAAAACCAGAGTTCAGACTCCAACTCCAGCAGTGTAAAGGGTTTTTCACCTTTAGTTAGTGCAAGTAATTACTGCCAAGCCAATGAAATCTCTGAGACCAGCAGGGCTGTCAAAGGAGTCTTGTAAAAGTCATGAAAAATTCACCTGCTCAGCCAGAACTAAAACACTTTCCCTGGGATTTTTTAAAGGAATTTCTGCCTGGTCATCAAAACAGTTCACTACACAAATTAACAGCAAATAAGGCAAGACAGGAGGTGGAAAAAAAAACCAAAAACCAAGACCCATTATCCAACATTTTTCCCCAACTGTCAGTATTTTGGCCACCTATTATCTGAGAATGTGTGGAGAATGCTCTAGGAAAGGACACACCTTGCTGCAAGTCATCTCAGCTCATTCCAGCAGAAATACACTGGGTTTCTCACCTTTTATGCCTTTAATTCCTCAGCCTGGGCTGACCTGCTTCACTTCTGCGTCTTTCTAATCAAGTTGGTCCTAACTTGAGATATTTCACTGCACTGACCTGGCAGGGACACGCGGGGAGGGAAGCAACTCGGTCACGGAATGGGAAAAAAAAAATCACAGGGATTGAATTGCTGAATTCAACTCTACAGAACTGCACCCCGCTTCTCTGAGAGCAAACAAGAAGTAGTCAGCCATAGAACCCACAGAAGGAGCTGAAATCAAAAGAGGTCAGAGCAGCAGAAATCAAGCAGAACTCCCAGCTACAAAGGAATATGCGAAACCACATCGTGTCATTTTGTAATTTTGTCTTTTCTCTGGAATTTCAATGGTGCCAATGGTGGTCAGCGTTGGTCATGGTCCAAAGACGCACTGAAGAGCCTATTTTCAAGAACTGACCAGTGAACAAACGTCAAAACTATTGCCAGAGCCAGTAAGATGGTGAGGATAACTACATTTAAAAGACCTGAATGGTAGGAAGCAAAGAAATAGCAAATGTTTCTTTCATCATACAAACATTTCAAGAAGTCATTTTACACAGGTAGAGTGGACTTCACTTCAAAGATAATCCAAGAAAGGAACGAGGTTATTGAAGTGATTTCAGTGCACCAAACCAAGAGGCATGAACACACCACAGGTCAGCATCTTACAGCCCCTGCTCAGGCAGAACCAATCTGCTGCAAGAAACACAGGAAGTCTGCTCCAGAGGAGTTTTTTGGAGAACAAGCGGTTTTTCTCACATCCCTCTTGCATGAGCTAATGCAAAAAAAAAAACCCAGGAGAGTGCCTGGCATGGGCTGCACAGACTTACAGACAGACACAGCAACGAGTGCCACGGCAGGACAGGAGCAAGAACAGAAACACCCTGAAACTGCAACTCCTCCTTTCCCATGTCCTGGGTGAGAGTTCATCCTGCAACCAGCTCCCTCAAACCTCAGCTTCCTCAAAGCAGCTGCTGAACACCAGCAGACAAGGCAGTATTCTGCAGTTCTGTGCCTTTCCCAGTAAGTGTGGATGAGCTGGATCCGGCTGTGTCCAGAGAGCACCAGCCCCTCTCCCAGTGCCCACAGTCACCAGGCACAGCCCCACCTGAGCCAGGGGATGGAACTGATAAAGTTCAGCTGCCAAGGAGCCCTCAACTCATCCCTGTCACACAACCACGACCATGAGTTCTTCCCAGCACTCACTCCTTCAGTGGCAGCTCTACGGAAAAATTCCTCCACCTCAGCTGCGACTCGAGTTATTTCCTCCCAGGGGCTCAGAACTTGAGCCATGGCTTTTTAAAGGGATGAGGCCCAAGTTACTTCTCCTTTTAGGAAGGTGGTAACTCGTCAGGTTTAAAAATCTTGTTTGGCCCATGAAAGGCAGCAAGGCAGCTCCCATAGGTTGAAGCAGAGGCTACAGAATCACAGAGTGGTTTGGGTGGGAAGGGCCCTTCAAGATCATCTCGTTCCACCCCCTGCCATGGCAGGGACACCTTCCACTATCCCAGGCTGCTCCAAGCCCCATCCAGCCTGGCCTTGGACACTTCCAGGGATCCAGGGGCAGCCACAGCTTCTCTGGGCACCCTGTGCCAGGGCCTCAGCACCTACACAGGGCAGGATTTCTTAGAGCCCACTCCTGGCTGCAGATGAAAAGACTGGGCAGTGAAGTCAGAGATTATTCCCTATTCAAAATAAATTTTTGAAGAATTGACAACTCAGCTTCCTGTGATCATATAAATCTGTTCCAAAGCTCCATGCCCTGCCCACTGAGAGGAACCTTCCTGCGTTTTCCACATCCTGGTTTGGTGCAAGGAAACTTGTTCCCTCAACACGTCCCATTCCTTTAACATGTGGTTCTTTAGAAAGTGCTTTTCTGTACAATCAAAATTAGTACAAAAAACCCAACTCACTGGCAAAGTAGAAAGAAGGGCCTGTCTCCTTGCTGTATGGTATTTTGGGACATGCTGAATTTGGGAAATAGAAAGGTAAATTAGCCTCTTGCCACGTGCATACTTCCCATCTTCTGGAAAGGTCAGTGTCAGTTTTAATTTTTTTTTTTTCTTTTGAAGACTCTAGAACCATGCAGATATTTTTATTTACTTAGCTGCTATTAGAGCTAGATATTTTGTTTTACAAATGAGTGGAGATGAAACACAAGTCTCAAGTAAGCCTTCCTTCTTAACTGTGACACTGAGGCCTGCAGTTCTTAATTAACACAAAAAGAAACTTTATGTCAATTCATGGTCTATTACTGCCCACTGTAACAAGAAGGTTAAAATGCAATTACACTAAAGCAGAAACTGGCCCCTTGTTTTTTCAGCTACAGCACTGCCATTCTGAACAGTTCCAAGACACCTTTGGTGACTGGTTCACTCTTAGTCCCTGGAGAATCCTCTGAAGTTTATATTAAATCCACCATTGTACTATCAGGGGAATAGAATTTACTCTACTGCTGAGACAGAAACCAGATAAAGTTAGAGACAACACCAGACCAGTGAAACATATGCAGAAGGGGAAAGGGGAAGGGAGAACGGGGACAGGAATGAGAGCACAAAAACCAGGCAACGCATCTGTGTAAAACCACGGTCTGGCTTTACATGAGTTCTTAAACACAAAAGTTAAGTTTTTCAGAGGACTCCGGTTATCTGGAAACAATTCAGCCACACGGAAAACTAACACGAGTTCATTGTCACAGGAATGGACAGATCCACCCTCTACTCGGTCACCAAACTTTCTACCAGCAGCAGAAGCCTGGTCTGGGCTTTGTGTGACACAGGAGCCAAACTGGGACCGTGGCCAGCAAACTCCAGCAGCCCAAGGACAGGGACTGGGAGGCCACCCCGAGCCAGCAGCTGCCAGACAGACACAGAACCTTCAGAACCCAAGGTGCAGCTGAGCAGGGGAAGGACGACACCTCCAGGTGGGCTGTGTGGCAGGTAAAGGTGACACATTTCAGACTCTCCCGGACAGGGACGGCTCCGCAGCTGCAGTGTCACAGACGTTGTTATCGTCTGGCTGGGAAGAAAGTTGTTTGGACATTGTCCTTCCCCATCCTGAGGAGAAACCCCCAGTGATCTGAACACTCCTCTGTCCTGTGTTTAGCTGGGGTTACTGGGACCGCACAGCTCTGCTTGTCTCTCTTGTCAACAGCGGGGTTGTGACACTGTGAACTGGCAAGGAAATCCCAGAAGTGCAGGAATATCCCATTAAATAGCATTAGACAAAAGTACTTTTCTTTAAAATGGAAGAGTGCTTATCACCAAGTGTAGGTCACTGCATGTATTTTGGATTCAGCTATCTCTTCACAAGACAGGAAGGAAAACAACCCCAAACTTTTGGCAGTGAGGGTGGTTCCCTAAAATCGACAGGAATTTCTCTTCGCTGCCAGGCTGTTACTATTTGCCACAGACTTTCAACTCGTCCCAAACCATTAGTGAAGGTGGAGTTTCAGATCTTACCAGAAAACATTTCACACCTTAGGAATACTTGATAAGCAGTTTCCCCCCCCAACCCCCAGGTCTCAGCACAGTAGTTCTTGCAGACATCTTCTCTCTACCACATATGCAGGAGAAAAACTGAGTGAATTTTGCAGGAATACCTCAAAGCAAGCACCAGTACCTTGAAGGGTAAAAGGGCAGCGTGGCCCACTGAATCCTGATATCAGTGCTAAAAATAAGTAGTAATATATTTTTTAAAAATCAGATAGCAATTTTAAAGAGCCAAAAGGGAAATTGTTTGAGCAAAATCAAAAGCAGCAGCGGTGGTTGTTTCTCAGGAAGTTGTTATTCTGTACTTTCGAATTATTTTTTAAGAGAGGACCAGAATCAAAGTGCACAGGTATACTTAGTTCAAATGTGGGTAAACTTAAGATTCCCAAAAGACAGAGCATAAGTTATGGGTATTTTCTTAGAGTCACTCAGTCAGATGTGAGCAATTCCGACATGATGTTCTTTAGCAATGGGCTCCACAAGCAGCTCAGATTGGTCACCTCTGGCATTCCTGCCTCTCCCACATATGGATAAATGGAAGCTGAAGTGGACACGTTACAGCTGGACACACTTTGAGGAAGCACAGTCCATCTGGGCCAGGTCTTCAGGCACTCAGCACATGGAAGACTTGCAAAAATGTGGATTGAGAGGGTGCTGCAGAACATCAGGAGTCATTCCATGTGTCACTGTCACCTTGGAAGGTGAAGGGTACATTTGAGACAGTTCATGTTCACTAAACACGTCTGCACAGGGGCAAGAACACACCCTTAAAAAAGGTCTGCCACATGGAGTTCATGATCCTCTTGGGTTGAATGGTTTCAGCAACAAAAATTTCAAGCACTCCATCATTTACTGGAAGGTGGGAGAATATCTAGAAGAGTCACCAAGTAGCTACTTGAAAGAACACAGGAGGACAGGCCATTTCTGTTAAATTAGGTGCTCTTGGGAAAGTAATATTTAATTATATGGCAGGAAATACCAAAGAATTCTCAAGTTTGACCCAACTTAGTTGTTTGCACTGGCAGGTAGTCACATATCTACAACAGACAAGCTGCAAAACCAACACAAAATGAGATCTAACAGTTGTAAGTTAGAATATCAGTGAAAAAAACTATACAGACATCTGATCAAAGCCAAGCAAGGCAACGGGCTTGTACTTCAGTGCTGCAGAACCCACTGATTACAGAAGATAAGGATGGTGCACAATGGGAAATTGCTAGGAAGTCACATGCAACCATTCTGAATCAAATCTCAGATTATCTCATGTTTGGTTTTATTTTAATTAGAATTTGAGAGGAGGGTTTTCACCAATAAAGGTCTGAAAGCCTTTGATCATTCGCTTTATCGGAATTCTATTTAATCTAACGGAAAAGCAAACAGAAGATCTGTTTACATGGACACCTCAAGCACAAGAGTTGAAAAGATCAAAGTAATACAATTAGCAAAGACCTGTGAGAGAAAGATTAATCTCTACAAGTAACTTCCATTTCAGCTTCATCACAAACGAGCTCAAATGTTCTTCCTCCGAGCGTCAGAAAAGGTTATTTTTGTTTCTTAACTCTGTTACCACACCACTGCAGAGATCTGACAGGATGTTTTCAGATGGGTAAGACACCTCTTAAAATCAGAATTAATTTCCCACTAAACTCCAGATTCTCTGTAAGTTTTCATGACACATCATGGACTTCCATTAAGTAGCAGTGTAAAACTAAGCACCCGAAAACATACAAAGATGTCTAAAGGTACAGAAAATCTTTTATTAGAATCTAAGTCAATAATATACGTGACCCAATAAAACTTTTCCTCAGATGCTATAACAAGTATTGAAATGCCATGTTTTCAAGAGACCATCTGCTGTTTTGACATTTTATGACAATTTCCAAGCCTTAAACAACCTTGACTCTACCTCTTTCAATAGCATGTTTTGCAGTGAGCTTTTTTTTCCTCCAAATTGGGCCTTGATTTATCATACATTTATAATGCTTTAGAAGTTCTTGCACATTTTACTTTTGTCACAAGGTAACCCACATTTTCAGCACTTCACTGTAAGTGAAAAATGCCCATCTGATAATGCTAGAGACTAATTGTCCAAGTCAGAGCAATACATGAGCTGTTCCATATACTTATTTTCGACTTACCAAAAAGGACAGGTAAGCAACACATGGTTTATTTTGCTTAAACAGCAGTGTTCATACTGTTAATAATGCCAGTAGTATCATAAAGACAGCATTTCACTAGTTGCCAGAACTAAAGTCAAGTTTGAAACTGAGGTCACAACCTTGCAATAAAACAAGTACTAATTATAATCAAGGAACAAACAAGGGATGATGTATCAAGAGCATCAAGAGAACTTGAACAAACTTCTTTCAGCAGATATTCTTTAGCAGCTCCCAGGTTGAAATCTCATCTTGGTCACTGGCATCCTACCGAAATCAGCACACTTGAGTTTTCATTTGAACCAGCTGGCTCAGTTTTCAATGCTCTGCTCATCACCATCATCATCATCATCATCTTATGAAATATAAACCACATCTACTGAACGATACCCACGTTTGAAGGCTGAGATTAAATACATCCCCTGCACAAGGTAAGAACTTAAAAAGTTACATATAACACAAAACGTTTCCTACCATACATAGCATGTGTCTGTTCATGCGCACCGTACTGTGTTGCAGAGGAAGATACTAAACCCGGCTGTGCGTGTGCTGGTGGGGCCATCATCCTAGCGTTGCCCTGTATTACAGGGCTATAAACATGAGGATGCTGCAGGCAGAACAAAGGAGAAACCACTCAGTTAATTGGGGAGTTACTCCAAAGAAACTCGTGTCACCTAAACAGTCGTGATTGAAACAGCGGCAGCTCGGCCTTGCTCAAACGCAGAGCGAGCTGAAGATTTCACACTGTTGTGATTGTCCCAATTGTCTCTAAAATCTAAGGGTTAAAAACTGACAGAAAACACTGGCATATCCAATTTTTGCCACTCTAATAATGCAGTACACTTATATATTTATCTAATTACACATGCAGATTTAACAGCCTTCGAAGTAAGAGCAGTCCACCAAGTAAGTTATTTTCAGAACACTTAACCAGGAGATGTGCTGGCCATGACCTAAAGAAACTCTTCAGAGCTAAAAAACCTTATCCATAATAGATGCCAACTCCTAAACTGACCTTAAAATTCGTTAGGACATTAAAATTCATTAGGACCTTAAAATTTGTAGCAGGCTTTGAAGCACATTCCAAGATCACCAGAAACACAGAAACTCTTCAGGGTGACTTGTACTGGACACAAGGGGGTTATTTAGGTCTGAACCACTGCGTTATTTGTGCTTGGATTGATCAGGAGCACGGAAAGAACTCTTACCTGAGACTGGTAGTGTGGCACATGCTGCACAAGAGGCTGATTAGGAAACTGTTGGGGGCTATATGCAACGTATTGTGTAGAGTAAGCAGGTGGAGTAGCTACAATTGGAGGGCCTGCTGCTGAGGCAGGATGCATCATGGTGCTCTGGTGGTGTTGGTCTTGCCGCTGCTGGGGCATATTTGGTACTGGAAAAGAAAGATTGCTTCACATTAGAAATACAGGGCAAAGAACCGTGAGATTCCTGCAAAGTTCTACATTGTAATAATGTTATTTGGACCACGGGGAATATCCTCACCCCACACCTTTAACCAAGGATTAGAGCTCTGTCAAAAGGGAACAGTGTGAAGAAGAGTTCCTCCAGGAAACATGTGGCTTCCGTCACTGCCTTTGGGCTGGATATACACAGCCACAACCCCAGCCCAGCCCTTTTTGTGAAGGAAGAAAGGTGGAGGGAGAGAAAGACTAAGAAGGATCAGAAATGGAAGGGAAAGGTTACACCAGGATACCTACATTAACCAATTAATCCTGTCCCTTTCAAAAGGCTTAATTCACCCTCTATGGGAACTACTCGGCCACTGTTCCATCAGCTGGAAATCTGAGTCTTTATGCTAAAATGACTCGTGCTTATGGCTGAGGAGAGCACAAGAAAGGTCTCCACGCAGCCACAACTCGAGGTATTCACATCTTTTGAGCTCTGTGCTACCCCTCAGGGCAGCAGAAAGCAACTTTTAAGTCACAGATGACACCAAGGGAGAAAAAACCTATAAGAAGAGGAGTAGGAATAATTAAAAAGGAAAAAAGATGAAAAGAGCAGAGCAGTGTGGGATCACCTGAGCTCTCCTGGCAAGGTGACCACCCAACTCACTTGGAACAAACTAATTCAGCCTACAAAGCATGGGCATGGGAGCTCCAGGAGGGATCCAGGAGGGCTCCAGCTTCCTGCAGTCTGGCTGCAACTACTGACTGAGCTACCTCAAGCACCTGTAAACTCCACTGCAGGGGCAATGTCCCAAATCCCTTAGGGAGAGGAGAGGGAAGTGTTGAAAACATCAGTTAATTCACTCAGTGATTGTATATACATTGCAGAACAACAACAGAAAGAAGTAAATACAGAAGGCAACTTGAACAGTGTAAAGGCACAGAGCTGCTGCCTCAGGGCTGTGCTGCACACAGATGGATATGCAGAAAATATTGCAACTCAAAAGGGAATTCAAAATTGGAGCTGCCTCACCCAGCAAGAGAGCACTCAGAAATGTATTTCTGATTAAAACACTGTTACCAACAAGAAGATTTCAGGGGTGAGGCCACAGTGAAGTTACTGTGTTTTAACACAGAAATACATTGCAGGGTTTTGTCTCCCCTAGGTTGATAAAGGCCACTTGTTTGCTTCTGAACAGCAGGAAACAATTTCCTCCTGCAGTGACTGGAGCTGCAGCGCTGGTGCTGTCCTGCAGCACTGGCTGCCACTGCAGAGGCATTCACTGGGCACAGTTACGGCATTCCCCGGAACAGGAGCACGAGAACAAGAGCAGCACTTTCTGCTCCCTCACCGCCTTGCCCAGCACAGGGAGCATCTCACCACAGCCACGGGTGTCACTTAAAACACGTGGCATTGTCATTGTTAGTCCAGCTGTTCAGTCGCTGGGGCAGCAGGAATGAACAAGAACAAACTGGAACCAGCTCTTTCCAGAAGAGCAGCAGAGCAAACTCTTCCTGAAGAAATAGTGACCCTGCATGTTGACAAAAAAACCCTCTATTATAAAGCACCAATTGGCATAATGCTGCAAACCAGTACAGAAAACCAGTAGAGAAGTTCCCTTTAAACAAACCTGCAATATTTATGAAGTACAGAAGATGATCAGCTTACCCTAATGCTCCAAGTAACAGAGACATTTTCCTGTTTGTCAAATCCGATTCCAAACCAAGCAACCCCCCATTACTCAAACCTGGCATGTTTTGGCTGAATTAGTTTATCTAAAAATCCATTAGTATTTCCACTTACTTCCCTTTATTAAAAATAGCATTTAAAATATCGACTGAAACCAAATTACCAGGGATTAGAAAACACACAAACATTTGTCATCTAGCCATGCTGCATGCAGACTGAGAACCAAACAGGCAGTATTATTCTCACCTTTACCTGCTCTATATGTCTTGGCTTGGTTCACTGGCATGGGCGTCATGGGAATAGGATACAAAGGCTGTAACAGAAGAAGTTGAAGGTATGATATTCCTTTAAAAACTCACTGTGTGCTGGGGTGGGGGCCCTGCTCAGCTTTGATGTGCTTCCCTCTGCTCTGTTACATGGTTTAGTGAACTCTGCCTAACCTATGAGATTTTCTTGGATCAGTGTCTTTAAGTCTGCACGGACACACAACTAAGACCATATGGTTGGCAACAACCAGCCCAGGAACGCTACTGCTGCTACTGCAGGCACTGGGCTCAACCCACCAGCCTCACAGCAGCTTTTTGGTACAAAGCCGAGTCAGGGGAGGGTCAGGCTGGGTATCAGGGAAAGGTTCTTCCCCCAGAGGGGTCACTGACCAGGCTCCCCAGGGAATGGTCCTGGCCCCAAGGCTGCCAGAGTTCCAGGAGCGTTCGGACAACGCTCTCAGGCACAGGGTGGGACTGCGGGTGCCCTGTGCAGCGCCAGGGGTTGGGCTGAAGATCCTTGTGGGTCCCTTCCAACTCAGGATATTCAATGATTCTATAACAGAGCTAGATTTGAAATCCCAGTGATCCTTACAACAAGCATAAACCAGTGGGACACAGCTGGAAACAAAGAAACAGCTGCTTAATATTTAAAGAGGTGAGACTATGCTTGCAGGACCAGGGAGGAAACCTGCACAGATCAACCATAAATATGGGCTGCTGGCATTTACAAGTGTTTGGGACTATTTGAACATCCAGATTGAGGTAGCACTGGGAAAAGTCAGTATTCACACAGCTAAAACATAATAACAACGTGATTTATATTTACAAGAGCAATACAAGCTGTATTATTTTAACTCAGAGCTCCCAAGTTGCAACAAGCTGATCTTTAAGGTCCTTCCCGACCCAACCCATTCTATGATTCTCAAGCCTCCTCGGCTTCCCGAGGCTCTCTGTGAAGTGTTGAGGAGTTTGCAGCACTTTACCTGCACGCCTGGACTCACTGGAACTGGGTACATCATATTTGGTGCAAAACAAACAGGCTGAGTGTACACGGGGGTTGGCTGCTGATGACCCACCATGGAGGGGCTGGGCTGAGCTTGAGGACGAGGGGAGGTTGGTGTAGTAGAAGGTTTCGGCTACAAACAGAGGTGAGCAATGGATATGGCAGGGTTAGTTTGAGTGTCCTCCAAGGAAAAGGTTGGCTTATAAAGATCTACTCAAAGGCACCGTTAAACAGCATCAGATCACTTACTTGAGCAAAAGATCGAGGGTTGAACTCTTTAGCATTAGGATTAAGTGTTGATTTTCTAACTTGCCTAAACATAAAGAACAAAAAATTAAGTTGAGCATTATTCTTTCACAAGAGTATCTGCAATTAATAATTTGAGAACCACCTGATTTCCATTTGCAAGTCAGGTTTCTGAGAAGTCAAACAGCTCATGGCATGCAAAAAGCCACTCTCGTTGAGGGACTCTTACTACAACTACCCATAAAAGTTTTCCAGTTGATACCACAGCTCATGGGAGCCAGGAAAACACTGAAATAACCTTTTAGATGTGAACTAGGCATCAACAGAACCAAAGCTCTGCACTGAGTCAGGAGATGACTCTCAGGGCAGTCACTTCACCTGTTGTTCCTCCTGTGTAACAGCACCTAGAGCCAGGAACGTGTCACCCAGTCATGATTTCTACACAAGGCCTAATGTTAATAAAGATGTGCTTATTCCAAAAGACGTAATTACTCACTCAGAAGTATCCTTCTTCTCCTCTTTATCCTCTTTATCTTGTTTACTTCCAGGCCCAGATGTCTGCACACCTTGGGAGGTCACCTCAGGCCCTCGCTTCTGCTCAGAGCTGTTACTTATGGAAGGAGAAATACTGGGACTGTTGGGTTTGCTACTGCCACCATTGGAGTTGGTGTTACTGCCAGCTTCTATGATAGATTCTTTAGGGGTGGATTCTGTTTTTTCTTTAACTACATCTCTCGATTTTTCACCTTCTCGGGTTTTGTTTAGCAGCTGATCCACTGCATCTGAAGAGGAACTGGACTGTAACTGAAAAAACCCAAGGGATATATTCAGTAAATTGATACAAAACTCAGGAGAGACCATCTAATGCTGTCACATACACAGAGTAAAACACAGTCCCACGGGTCTCAATCATCTGGAAATGACCTTTTAAAAGACACATTTCCATTTCTACTAGAAAAGAAATCCATGAACACTGACAGTGTTTAAGCTGGCACTGTGTAAGGAACTATTCAGCCACTCAACTGACCTATATGTTGATTAGGGAGTGACAGGAAAGCTTCAGACAACCCTCTGGACTCATCCCCTGTGTGATTTAACAGCACCACTTGAAAAGCTAACCTGATTTAATAAACCCTTATAACAAGGAAATAAGTAATATGAATTCATCTTCAATTTTCCTCAGCAAAACCCTTCATTTAATTTTGCAACAGCTCCTCCATATGGAGTGTGAGATAATTATTTGTGCCTAATGATCAAACAGGTTTCAAGTCCTGTTTTCAGTGTACAGTCAATATTCACATTTATGTGCATTAGGCAATTGTACGAGCAAGAGTCAGCATTGATTTTACAATATCTACCATGAATTCTTACACATATTTTCATAAATTAAACAAAAGTATAAAGATCTGTTAACATATGCAGTGTGTTCAATTCATTACAATAATCTGGATGCACACGAGAATGATGACACGATTAACAGAGAGAAACTTACCCTAAAGTCATTCTTAAATTTCTTTAAATCATCAATCTGTTTTCTATGCTCTGAAACAATTGGAGAGACACCTGCCAAATATAAGATCAACATTGTCCAAGCATTTCTAATACAAGTTTTACACACAACCCTTCACGTTACTAAGTTTGCAGGAAGATAATGGTTTAGCAGATATAAAAATGAAATCCAGCGCCTTATTTTCCGTTTTAATTTGGTACAATTCCATGAACTACGTGTATGAGCACACAGAAAGCCTCTGTGAAAGCAGAGCATTACATAACTGATTTATCTTTAGTTCTGATGCAGCACACCAAGGCAGAAGCCCCGAGGTGCAGGGACTGCAGAACTCAGTGAACACAAAGAACATGCAACAAAACCCCCAACCCAGCCCGTGCCAGCTGCCAAGGAGAAACACAGCAAGCCAAGGAGAAACACTGATCAAGGTGAGCTTTATGGCTGGACTCATCCTAAAGGTCTCTCCCATGAGAGAATGAATGAATCTGGTTCTCAGTTTAACGAAACGAAAGGATTTTTTTTTGTTGAGAACTGAAGGAACAAACAATGCTACAGAGACAAGCAAATCTAAGGCATAATAGGGAAAAGCACAGTAAGAAAAGCTCTGCTGACCACGATGCTCAGAAGTATTGTGAGCACAGCTCTAAGCACAAACATATTCAGTCCAAAGGCAGCTAAAAAGCAGCTCTGTGAGCAGGGGAAAGAAAGAAGAGGAGGGGGGGAAACAAGAAAAAAACAAGTGAAATCACACCATCCACATGAGCATCTCTACACTTGGTGTTGATGGAATGAGTCACAAACAACATTTCAAAGTGCCACTTCACTACTGCATGACCAAATTTCACTGTAGAACACCAGACTGCCTCCAAGCCTTCCCTAAAATGCCAGCTAAAGCAGCCAGGACAGCAGGTTTAGAGTGCACAATTCCCACATCGCTCGAGTACATGAAAGCTTTGGATACAAACCTTTGTTTTCAGGTTTAGAAAAACTAGGAGAAGTCTCACTTGGCTTTATATTCTCCTTGTTTCCAGTTGCAGAATTTTGCCTCTGGTCCTGAAGCCTTGTATCTTTAGCTGGAAAAGAAAGTGCCAAAGTTATTCTCTTACACACAACTCAAACTGACCGAAGAGAGAAGACAAGAAACAGGGGAGAGATGTAACCATTTTTAGCTTGAAAAACTTCTAAAGTTACCCATTTCCTGCTACCTAGTTGGCACCTGGAGGATCATCCTCCCTCCCTCTCCATCCTACTGTCAAATGGAAAAAAAACAATTAAACTCATCCCTCTCATCATACACAAAACCTTAACCAGGCTGAACAAACTGTAAACTCAGAGCCAGTTATTTTCAGCAGTCCGAGCTCTTCATATAGAATGCTACAAAGATTTGAGAGTTCTTAGACATTTGACTGTGCTCCTGAATGGTTTTTCTTCCCCCATTCCTTTTGCTGTGTTCAGAATAGTTCTTTGAAACCAGTGGCCTGCGTTTCTTTAACACAGAAAAGAGGCAAAAACTCAGTTTGAAAAAAGAAATCCTCAATTAAGTCAGACACCTATAAACCTATATTCCTTAAGGGCACAAGAAATTAAGCAGCAAGACTTCTCAAAAAGCCTCTATCCAACCTTAGCTGAAAGCTGGCACCATGAGAAATGGGAGACTCACAGTAAAATTTAATGCATCACAAGTTTTCCCATCACTGAGCAAGCAGCTCTGCTCTTGCCTAGGCACATTCCCACATTCAGGAATTAGGGAAAGGGAGCATTGGCAGGGTGGTGAGGGCCACTTACCTTCATTGGAAGGGGTGACTGCTCTGTTGGATGCAGGGCTGGCAGGTGTAGGAGAGGCAGCTGGAACAGGCATGGCAACAGATTCAGTGGGAATAGTACCAGGCTGAGGAGAAGGCAGAGCTGGTCCCATGGGAGTGCTGCTCTGCCTTGGAGACCTAGGCCTGTGTGTTTTAGGGGATAATCTCGGAACTAGAAACAAACAGGAAAAAGCAGTTATAGGACGAGCTTCCCCGGCTGCTCAGCAGTTTGTTTTAGTTTTAAAACGGCTAAAAACATGCTTTGAAACACTTTGTGAGACGTTATATAGTAACTGAAAACCTGTTTACCTTTCAGGCACATCTCCTAGTTCTCTGCAAGGCAGCATTTCAGATACTGGGGTGACTTCTCTGCAGACTGTCCCCCAAAATTTATCACTGCCCTCTAATCCCACCAAGAATCTGCAAAATGCTTCCCCCAAGTCCCCAGTAGTACAACTACAACAGCTCACATTAACCCAGTTTCAGGCAGAACACAAAAGGTGGTCAGGTCTCCACACAAAGAGATGTAAAACATTTTTTAAGAGGGCTGAAAAAACACATCCATTTTACAGCGTCCTCTTTTGGAGGTTTGCCAGCTGGAAAAAAAACAACACAGCCTATTGAAAAAAAGAGTGCTTTTAGGTATATTTTTGCCTCTATGTTAAAGCAGCAAGGAAAGTTGTGTATTCTTTGAACAGTAAATTTGTAGCTCCTGCTTCCTGCTCATCCCACTTGTGCTTTTTGTCACATATTAACTTCCAGTGAGTGAGCAGAAGGGCAGGTGAGTGGTTTAACAGTTCTACTTGCATGTTAATAATATATAAACAGGGAAGGTGAATCACAAATAATGTCACAACAGAAGAGTTAAAGTCTTTTCCACAAGGCAACAAGTGTATGTGGGTCTAATTTATACCTTCTTACTGAAAGGTGTGTTCCCACTGTGCTCCTCTAGAATTCTGCACTGCTAAAAAATACCCAAAAAGTACCTAAAAAGGACCAAACTGTTGCTCTCTTGCCCTCAAGGAAACACCCAGCTCCTGACAGCCCACCAGATCATGGCCTCAACTCAAGAGCTCCAGACTAGACCTGTGGCACAAGACTGAGCTTTAAGTCAAATATTAAAAAAAAATTCTATTAACTGATTAAAAAAAAAAGACACTCACCATAACTGCTCCTACAGTAGCCAAGAACAACATCACCACTTAAAATCCATGTGAATTTTAAAGGAGAAATACATCCAACTTAACTTGAGTATCATTTAATCTTTTAATACCAACCTTCCTCTACCCAAACACTTCCTTCATTTGTAAACCACAGCCCAGCCACGCTGCCACTAACCAAACTCAGGGATGCAGTGGCAAATCTCTAACTCCTCCTGACTCCTCCAATAACTCCCTTGAAAACAAATCCTTTCAACAACTAATTCCCACACTTTTCCTCCCTTTCTCTTCACACAGGACAACGCTGCGCTCACCAACTCTCACTCAGCTACCTGGGAACATCCTTCTCCCACTCCAACCTCAGTCCAGTATTTGGTTATTCAGAGCCTGAATTGCCTGGAAAGGCAGGATTCTGCTGAGCATTCCCACTCTAAGGATCCCCCTGCAAGCCATCTGCAATAAGCCAAGCTTTACCTACCCCCACTGACAACTGATGACCACGTCCCACCTGAAGGGCTGCCTCGTGCCACTGCAGCAGTAGATGCTTCCCCAGGTGCATTATGAGATACAAATTCTAAGCCACTTGAAATTGTACCCCTACCAGTAGAGACTCTGTGACCTCGAGGGTGCCGTTGAGCCTTTGGAGACATCCGTGGAGGCCCTGAGGAAAAAAGACAACCCCACACGATCAGTGCTTAATGTCCAGCACAGAAAACACAAACATCTGCTCTTAAAACTGGATTTAATCTTAAAGCTCTCAATAAAGCAGCAATAAAATCAAGCAATTGGCACTGATATCCTAAAAAGGCCAAGCCATTGGTCCAGCCAGGCTGCCAAACGCTCATCACCTCCCCAGGGCAGCTCCTGGGTATTCACAGGCTTTATCAGCACTGAAACAGGTGTGCAAGGCCTGGTTTTAAAATATTTCAATCCAAGCATCCACCACTGCTGAGTGCGAGCCAAGCCATAAAGGTCAGTGGTGCAGCTGCCCCTGGATAAGCACAGTTCCAGGCTATCAAACATTTTTCCAGAAAATAAAAAATTCCCAACGCTTTTGTCAGGTGGTCAGTGATCCCAACCATTTACAGTCACCGCTGGCTGGCCAATGCTCTCGGGGAATTTCAGCAGAGCATTCTCTGCAGCGAGGCTGAACTGCCTGCAGCAGGTCACAATTCATTCACAAGTCAGCAAAAATTGCAACTAAACAAGGGATTGTTATCCCAAGGTTCAAGTCATGCATGTTTAACACCAGAAGCCAAAGTCATAAGTGAACACAGGAATTCTGCACAGCCTGTACAGCTGACACACCATAGCTATGCTCAAATCTAAGCAGCAATACAGTTCTTACACCCTAATAAAACATTTTCTTTACAGCATTAGACTCAAATGTTGGTACTTCAAAAGGCAAAACTGTGTGTGAACAGAATCTGGATGATTGCAGTTCATTTTTAACGCAGGTCAATAACAGGGTAAAGTTCAGATAATGGCTTTTGGGTTTCAGATAAACTTCTAAAATACCAAGTACCTCTTCTGGTTACATAAATCTTTAAATGCATTTTAACCATGAATCTCAAGCCCACTTCAATGCGTATTTCATACGGGTGAGTATTTTAAAGAACACACATTTCCCAGGAGTGATCTTACAGCAGGAGGAATTAAACGTTGCAGTAAGCAGCAGTTCCCTGCATGCCTGACAAACCAACCACAAGCGCTAAAAAATAATTCGATTGCAGGTGGATTCTCAGTTTCTTACTCCAGAAAAAAACCACAATAAATGGACAGCAGGCCGGACAGATGTGGCTCCCACCCACTTTTTGGTCAGGAGCATTTCCCAGTGTTCCTGCTCAGTCTGAGGGATCATTCCTCTCTCTCTCTCCCACGGCTCCAGTGGAGCCAGCTACAGCACCCACTGCAAGTTTCCAGGGAGCTCAGTACAACCGCTTGGCATTTTCTAGGCTTGCTACACCATGCCGTGCAGGGTTTAAGTGCACTTGAAATAAAAATTATAAAACATGCTCCTTACTGTACCCTCCCAGGGCAAATTTAGTCGGGATAATTCTGCATACGGCTCAAGGGTCAGCCTGTCTCTGCATTTTATTGACTGCTAGGGAGCTGATTTATTGTTCTGAGTGAAAAGTTCCTACAAATTCGCTTTTGAAGCAGCTCATCCCACCCCACTTCTCTGAATACGGCATTTTTTTATTATCGTTATTATTGTTGGTTGCTTTAAAAGAGGTAACTCAATGATTTAGTTATGCTTTTTGTGGAACAACTGTGTTAAAACTGGTATTTTATATAAATTTATCGTCCTAAAACTGCTCTCTAAAGTTATCAGGTCCTGCATGTTGCTGTTGGTTAAGTCAAGACACTGAGCAGCGTTTACAAAGCTGAGTTTAATTTCATACCAAACTCGGGAAATTTCACAGCTTTCTTTCGTTTTTGTAAAGCTCTTCAAATCAAACAAACAAACAAAAAAAAAAAACAACAAACCACCAACCAAACCAACAAAACAAACCAAAACAAACAAAAAAAAGGTTAATAGAAATAGTCTGATAAACTAAAGTTAAACACAAATTATAGGTTAAGTAATGAAGAGGAAAAAAAAAAAACAAAACAAAACCAACAAAAAAAAAGACAACCAAAACCAGGAAAAAAAAATTAAAAAAAACAACTCTTGTCAATAATTAAAAACTCACGGAGGAGTTAAACAAAGACAAAACAAAAACATGAACAAATCGTGGTATATTGTACCTTCTGAAGACATGCGTTTAGGCATAGTAGAGACAGGAGCTGGAGAACCATGAGCAGAGGGGTGAGACGGGGGCCTGGAGGGCCGCGAGGGGGGCCTGGAGGGCGGCCGTGTAGGGGTGGCTGCCCGAGGTGGAAGAGAGTTGGGACCTGACTGGTAGCGAGAAGGTGGGCGAGAGGAAGGAGATGGGCAAGGCGATGGCCAGGGAACACCTGACAGAACAAATGATATGAAGGAAAGTATAAAAACTAAAGAAAAAAATTATGGGGG